>CAUYQU010072709.1:0-11595 GCA_963574635.1 Cheracebus regulus | reverse complement strand
GTCCATGTGTAGTGCTTCTTTCAGAAGCTCTTGTAAAGCAGGCCTGGTGGTGATGTAATCTCTGAGTACTTGTTTGTCCGCAAAAAAATTTATTTTTCCTTCACTTATGAAGCTTAGTTTGGCCGGATATGAAATACTAGGTTGAAAGTTCTTTTCTTTAAGGATGTTGAATGTTGGCCCCCGCTCTCTTCTGGCTTGTAGGGAGGGGTTTTAAGCCCTCGCATGCTCAAGGGATTGCTGGTCCGAGGGCAGATCTTCACAAGAACTGGAGCAAGGCCCTACAACTCCTTTATCAGGAGGAAAGGCTCTTACCCCAAGCCTGCCATACAGCGAGTATCTTTACGATACTGAATGCTGCTGCCTGGGCCATGGGTTCTTGTCCTGGTATAACTGTTTTCCCTTAAACCATGCTCTGCACTGTGTCTGCTCCAGACATTCCTCTGACTATAAGCTACTTATTCCTTAATTCAAGCTCTGTACTGTGTCTACTCTAGGCATTCCTCCAATTACGAACTAAGATATAGTTATATATATATAACTCCCAGAAATGGAGAGTCAACTAACCAGGGTCACTGCCAATGACAACAATCCTGCCCTCTCTAGCAGCAGGGCTAGCCTGTACCTGTACATGCCTTCAGGAGACTTTGGGACTGGCCATGTGCCCTCCTGGGGTCTGAGGACAGGCTTTCCCCACCCACTGCCCCTGCCACCAGCACACAAATGCACTCTCCAAGGACCTGAAGATTGACCCATCCTACCCACCATAGCCAGGGCCCAGATGCACCATCACGGTGCTTGAGAGACCTGTCTCATCTGCTGCAACCACTGCTGGTGCCCATGCTCACTATCATGAATCTGGAGATCATCCACAATGCCCACTTGTGCTGGCCAGGAGCCTGGGGATTGGCCCAGTCTGCCTGCTGCCACTGTATATATGCACATTATCCAGGGCATTAATGCCATCAGTACTCGAATGCCATCAGTACTCAAATGTAGGAAGATATAACAATTACAATTGTACATGTACCCAACACCAGAGCACCCAGTTACAAGAACATATTATTATAGCTAAAGAGAGCTAGACCCCAATATAATAATAGCTGTAAACTTCAATACCCCAGTTTTAGCACTGGGCAGATCATCAATACAAAAAGTCAACAAAGAAAGATCAGACTTAATCTGCACCACATACTACATGGGTTTAACATTTACAGAAAATTTAACTCAGTGGTTGCAGAATACACATTCCTCTCATCAACAAATAGAGGGTTCTCCAAGATAGAATACATGTAAGGCCACAAAACAGGTCTCGAAAATTTTTAAAAATTGAAACCATATCAAGTATCTTTTCAGAACACAATGGAATAAAACTAGAAATCAAAAACAACAGAAATTCTGGAAATTGCACAAATACATGGAAACCAAGCAATGTGTTCCTCAGCAACCACTGGGTCAATATAAAAATTATGAAGAAATAAAGTTTTCTTTAAACAAATGAAAATGAAAGCACAACACAGCACAATCTATGGGATACTGTAAAAGCAGTGCTAAGAAGGAAATGTATAGTAACAAATGCCTATATCAAGATAGTAGAAATATTTCAAATAATATAGAAATGCACCTCAAGAAACTGGAAAAGTGTGAACAAACCAAACCCAAATTTGTAGAAGAAAAGAAATGACAAAGATCAGAGCAGAAATAAACAAAACAGAAACTATCAGACAATACTAATAAATAACAAAAATGAAATGTTGGCTTTTTAAAAAGATAAAATAAACTGCTAATAGAATAACAAAAAATAAAAGAGAGAAGACAAAATAAACAAAAATGAAGACGATATAACTGACACTACAGAAATACAAAGGATCATAAAAGACTATTATGAATGGCTGTATGTTAATAAACTTAAAAACTTAGAAGAAGTGGATAAATTACTGGACACGTACAACCTACCAAGACAGAACCAGAAAGAAATAAAATATCTTAACAGATCAATAGCAAGTTACAAGACTCATCAGAAATAAAAAGTCTCCCAACAAAGAAAAGCCAAAGACCAAATGGCTTTACTGCTTAATTACACCAAACTTATAGAGAAGAACTAACAAAAATTCTTCTGAAACTATTTCAAAAAATTGAAGAGGCAGAAATTTTTCCTAGCTCATTCTACAAAGCTACCATTATTCTCATGCCAAACCAGATAAGGGCAAACAACCAACAACAAAACTATAAGCCATGATCTCCGATCAACATAGACACAAAAGCAATCTCATCAAAATACTAGTGAACTGAATCTGACAACACATCAAAAAGTATTCCGTGATCAAGTGAGATTTATTCTAGAGAGGCAAGCATGGTTCAATGTATGTGAATCAATAAATGCAATACATTGCATCAACAGAATCAAGGATAAAAACCATATAATCATTTCAATAGACTCCCCCCCAAAAAAAAAGAATTTGATAAAAGTAAACATCCCTTCATGATAAAAACTCAACAAATTAATTATGACAAACCCACAGCAAACATCATACTGAATGAAGAAAAGCTGAAAGCCTTCGCTCTAATAATTGTGACAAAACAAAAATGCCCACTTATACCACTGTTATTTAGCATAGTATTGGAAGTCCCAGCCAAGGCAATAAAGCAAATGAAAGAAATAAAATGCATCCAAACTAAAAAAGAGGAAATCAAATTGTCCCTCTTACCAGATAATATGATCTTATACATATAGGAAAAACAAAAGACTCAACCAAAAACTCTTAGAACTGATATACGGATTCAGTAAAGTTGCAGGATGCAAAATCAACATCCAAAAAAAAAAAAAAAAAAAAAGTGGCATTTCTATGCACCAATAACAAAGTCCTGAAAAAAGAAACAAAAAAAGCAATCCCATTCACAGTAGCCACAAAAAAAAAACACACACAAAATATATACAAATACATTTAACCAAAGAATCAATTTAACCAAGAAGGTGAAAGACTTCAACCATTAAAAACTACTAAACACTGATGAAATTCAAGATGACATGAACAAATGAGAAAAGATCCCATATACATGAATCAGAAGAACTAATATTATTAAAATGATTATACCACCTAAAGCAATCTACAATTTCAATGTAATCTCCATCAAAATACCAATTATACTTTTCAAAAAAAAGAAAAAATAATCCTAAAATGTATACGGAACTACAAAAGACCCCAAATAGGTGAAAAGAATAAAGCTGGAGTCATACTATCTAACTTCAAAATATATAACAAAGCTATGTAACCCAAACAACATAGTATTGGTATAAAAACAGACCAATGGAACATAATAGAGAACTAAGAAATAAATCCACGTATTTATAGCCAGCCGAGTGTAAAGAATCACTGAGTGTATCACTCATTTCTGGATCTACAATAACTTGTAAGGTATCCAGAACATTATAGGGTCAATAAATGCTACATAAAAAATGAATAAATACTTCAAATCTACTTAATAAAGATTTAGGAATGACTCTCAATACATGTGTATGTAGCATGTGTAGGTTTGCAGCAAGAAAAGAAAAAAGAAAAAAAATAAAGGCTTTCAGATTTTCTGACTTCTAGGATAACATTTTTTCTCATGATATCTCGCTACTTCTAAATATTTACACTGGTCTTCAACGAAAGTATCACATTCAATTACAGCCTAAAAATCAAGCTACAAGGAACTTAGAGAACTATAGTAAAACCTCATTATCTAGGGTTTTAAGATCATACCAAGAATCACATGGGATTATTAATGTGCTGAGCTCAATCAATGGATGGCTTGAACCGAGACCCTCTGAGAGCCATAGCAGGAGTCCCCTGGGCTTAAGCTTGTGAGCTAGAGAGGACGCCATCAAGAACTCCATGTGTATAAAGGTACGAGCAATTTACCTGTGGTGATAAAAGAGCCAATTATAGGAAACAAGTCAGTGAAAACACCTTGGTTATCAGAGAGAGGAATTATTTTGATTACACTGTGGCATTTCCTTCCTCAAACAAGAGTGTTCCTGGTTAAAGACCACAGTTACTGGTACAGATAGGAAAGCAGCTTCAGTGTCTAGAGGAGGACAGTGGAGCAAACATTAATTACATCAGGCACCATAACACTCTCCAAAGACAACACAATATCCCATAGAGTAGGGGTCCCCAACCCCAGGACAGGGAACCAGTACCAGTCCCTGGTACCAGAACCAGCAGGAGTAGCTACCAAATCTGGTGAATTGAACTCACAAGTATGTGTGAAACAGCCCAGATCTCTCCCAAGAGTACTTAAAAGATGGGAACTTTGATGGCACTGAAGTTCTGTGAGAGGTGGGGAACAGAGGCAGTAAATAATGATTATTTCTGTTCAAGTGACCCTATTTACAGTCACGATGGTGGATAATTTGATTTATAAACATAAATGGAGAAAATTGTACACGAGTAAATTGGCCTTCTAAAAATTGTTCAGCATTGGGTCAACATCCCATAGGTTTAGGAGACAGTGGCCTGTCCAATCTTCTTTTATAGACGTTTCCCTTTTAAGCTATCATATGGCCAGAGAAAACTCCATGTAGGATCATGAAGCAAAAACAAAAAAGACTACTGAATGTGAAACCTTTTAGGAACTCAGTGATTTGGATCCCATAGACATATAAGATTCATGACCAAGAGATCTAAAGTATCAGCCTATTACTTGGAGCAGTGTTGTGAGACAGAAGTAAAAATAGCAGAAAACACCACCATAACGCTGTAGATCTAACTGCCACTTGCCTTCTTTGATTTCTCATGCCCTCTCTTCAGAAGAAGAATTTCCCAGAGTTGCATTTATGTACTGAAATTGCAAAGTTACATAAATGTCATTTCCATTTACATGTATGGATATTTGCAGGCATAAAAATGGCATGACTAAAAAGTAATCTGGTGGAAAATCATGTCAAATTTAGTTCAGAGTGTAGTTTAGTTCCAAATCCCAACTCAAAAACCTAATATAAGTCAAATTCCCACAATTCAGTTTCAATTCTCTACAATTCATTGAGTATCTTCTATGTACAAAGGCATTTTATTGAATTTTCTGATGTCCCTATGGGGTGGAACCACAATGATGGGTGGATAGTATTAGGAATAGGCTTTTCTTCATTATGACTTTGGGCTAAGCAGAAAGAACTGCACAGATTTGGATTAGAGTGCCAGTAGAAATATTCTGACATGAGCTGGTTATGCTGTAGAGAATCAAAGAGTATCCCGTTGGACCACATGGCCCTTCATATACCATCCAAAATTTATTAGAGTTAAGGGATAGACCCTGCCTTAAAAAATCTTACAATCCAGGAAATAGATAATCATGATCATCATCACTGTCATCCAATTAGCTGCCTTCTACATTTGAAGCCAGCATTTCACAAGCAGCATTGTTTAAAAGCAGTATCTTGAATAGAGGTTCATGGTACCTTGAAAATAAAATATCACATGATCAAATAAGTTTCAAGATCACTATATTACCAGAGTTCTTCCTAGCTGCCTCCTAAACACTCATAATGTACAATAAGCTTGGAGATACTTGTTTAAAAAAAAAACACTCCATTCATTTATTCAACAAATATATAATGGACAGGCACTATGTTCCAGGTACTGTATTAGGTGATAATACAAGAGAAAATAATATATATATGATAATGTTACAAAGTGATGCACACTATATAACAGAAACATACACATTGTGCATTGAATAGGGAGCCACAGACTTTTTTTTTTTTTAAACATAGTGCTTGTTTGTTCTGAGAACCTATTAACGCAGAATGCATTTGGGAATTTATATATGGTGATACAAATAATTTTCTGACTCTGACTCCTCCTCCCAACTTGAGAAGCTGATAGTGAAATTAAAAAGCCAGGACACATTTACATGAATAACAACATGAGATCTCATATTGTAAGTGCCAAAAAAACCCCACACACATACACATACAAATCCTACAGAGACTGATATTCAGAGAAAGGTTGATGACTAAGAGTAGACATATCCAGGGAAAATATAATGCTGTAGCAGCGCTTGAGGTGAATTTTGAAGAAATCTACTTCACTTATAATGTAGGACCTCATGTTATTTTGCTGCAGAAGGAGCAAAAAATTGAAATGTTCAGGGACAACAATCCATTTAATTGGAGTTTGTGGAGGAAAACAATGTAAATAAAATTATGGGAAAGGAGACACAATGTGAATGTATTTGAATGGCCAACATATATGAGGGAGGGACCTTCTCTGTAGTAATATGAAGACATTAAACCATTTGGAAGAAAGGGGTATGGAGGAGGTTTAGATATATCTCATTGTAGTTGGGAAAATGGCATAATTGAGGAGTTGGTAAGAAGTGCATTCAAGGTAAGAAGACCTTTTATGAATTAATAAAAGTCCAAGTCTTATGTGGTTACTACATCTAAACTAATCTTCCCCATCTCAGTTTCTTCATATGGTACCTTCGTTGGTATCTGAAAGAATTCTATTAAGTTTTTGTTAATATATCTGCTAGCTATGTCCATTGGAATATAAGATTCAAGAGGGTAGAGAGCTTGTCCACAACAAAGGCTGGACCTGAATAAATATCTGTTGAATGAATCAATGAATCTTTTTATGGCTTTTCCTTTAAAAGGACAAAAATGAAAGTACCTTCATTCACAATGGTCTGATCTGAAGCTCAATATGGCACAGTGAATTCATTATCTGCCTAGCACACTGCCTGAAAATTTACTTAGGCATGGGCTTTTGTATGAATAGCAAACACAAGTCATCCTAGTGAAACAGTCTTGCACAGTAAAGGAAAAATGGAGTGAGAATAAAGAAGCCTGATCTCTGGACCTGCATTTATTACAAACCTGACAAGCATTTAGTCCCTCCAGACCTTAATTTCATCATTAAAAGATAATTTTCAAGTCACTACTAGCCATAAAACTTTGCAATTCCAACAAAGGGAACATGATCTATGTGGCTGCAGTGGTTTCTGCTCCTCCAGGATTTTGTAAGCTATACAGCCATATTCTACCAGATTTAAAAAGCAAAAGTAAACTGTGTTTCATATACTTGAACAGCTTCTCCAGCCCCAGGATAATTCAAGCTGGTCTATTTTAGAAACTAGCATTTATAAATTTATAAATTCCCTTTTATCCTATCTGAAAGCTGAGGCCAACTTCGTAATTATTCAGAATCATAGATTTTTAAATCTGAGAGGAACTTTAGAAATCATCTAACCCCAGTAATTTACAATTGAAGAAACAGAGGAATAGAGAAGCCAGAAACAAATTAAAGAGGTGGCAGGGATGGGATGATAAAGCTTTTGTGAGCCATATTAATTTGGACTTCATCTTATGTAAAATGGGAAAGGTTTTAAGAGGTGATTAATTGAATCAGATCTGTGTTTTTGGAAGATTCCTCTAGCACAAGCTTATATAGTTAATGAGTGGCAGCCATAACAAGAACAACATTTCTAGACCCCAGGTTTAAAATGGTTTCTTTTGGTCTATGGACTTATCTCCAGACTAAGCTCAGAGGCAGTGAACACTCAGGCATGATGCTCCCTTTCCTGTGTTCTGTCACACCACCATGCTATGCCATATTATACCTTAGATGCCACTGATATTATTTTGTTTTCTAAAGTATAGCATATTTCTAAAGCTACATTTATCTTGATTATATCCTGTAAAAAGATTATATTAGTATGTTAATAAACACTAATGTCTTCTTACTTGGCCAATAAAATCCTGAAGTCATGCAGCTCAAGTGTAAAGACTCTACATATTGAAAAACAATACAGATTGGTATGTATTGCTAAGTCTTGACTCACCAGCTCTGAAATATTGGCTGGGCAAAGTTGGCAAAGATATTAATAAAGTAATTCACAAACCAGGATATAGACTAAGTTCTAAGAAACACAATTCTGGAAAGAGATTTGAGAATAACATATGGAAACATAAGAATATTTTTTAAAATACAAATTTGTAAGTTTAGGTAGTCTGCTCACTGAAATATCCATAAAGAATAAATTAAAATATCATTTACAAATAAGCTAATATTGAAAGGAATTGCCAGCAATCATATGTTTTAAAGTCAATGGCATTAATGAATTTCTTTACCATATATTAATTTCTATGTATTAAAAACTATATCCATCTAAAAGTATAACTGAAGGATAAGACTGAAACATATGATTTTCTTAACATCTCAAAATAATGGTCACACATTTGCTTCATTCATTTCATTCATTGTAAATTACATGGTACATTCATCAAGAAGAGTGAAAGCTCTGGTACTATATCAGATTTCTTGCTACTCTTAATAGAATACATAATTCTTGACCACTACCAAAGCAGTCCACCACTACCAAGGCAGTACATCACTACCGAGGCAGTCTACCACTATCGAGGCAGTCCACCATTACTGAGGAAGTCTGTCATTACTGAGGCAGACCACCATAACCGAGGCAGTTCTAAATATACCTCTGTAAACAAAACCGCAAGGAAGTTCACACAGCAGCTGGGCAGAGCCCACAGCAGCTCAGCAACGCCTCTGCTGGAAGACTGTGACTAGGCTACCTCCTTGCTGGGCAGGGCATCTCTGAAAAAGGGCAGCAACGCACCAGGAACTTATAACTAAGGCCCCACCTTCCCTGGACAGAGCACCTGGGGAAAAAGGCGTTTGTGAATTCTGTGCAACAGACTTAAACCTACCTGCCCAGCAACTCTGAACAGAACAATGGAGCTCACAGCTCAGCACTTGAGCTCCTATAAGGGACAGACTGTCTCCTCAAGCAGCTCCCCGACTCCTGTATACCCAAAGAGACACCTCATAAAGGAGAGCTCAGGCTGACATCTGGTGGGTATCCTTCTGGGATGAAGATAACAGAAGAAGAAACTGGCAGCAACCCTTACTGTTCTGCAGCTGCTGCAGGTAATCCCCAGGAAAGCAGGATCTGGAATGGACCTCCAGCAGTCCTACAGCAGAGGGGCCTGACTGTTAGAAGGAAAACTAAAAAAAAAAAAGAAATAACTTCAACATAAACAAAAAAGATGTCCACTTAGAGACCCCATCTGAAAGTCACCAACTACAAAGACCACAGGTAGATAAATCCACAAAGATGGGAAGAAATCAATGCAAAAGGATGAAAACACCAAAAACCAGAACAACTCTCCTCCTCCAAGGGATCACAACTCCTGACCAGCAAAGGAACAAAGCTGAATGGAGAATGAGTCTGATGAACTGACAGAAATATGCTTCAAAAGGTAGGTAATAACAAACTTCTCTGAGTTAAAAGAACATGTTCCAATCCAAGGCAAAGAAACTAAAAACCTTGAAAAAAGGTTTGATGAAATGCTAACGAGAAAACACAGCTTAGAGAATAATATAAATGACTTAATGGAGCTGAAAAACACAACATGAGAA
Organism: Cheracebus regulus; assembly: GCA_963574635.1. NCBI lineage: Eukaryota > Metazoa > Chordata > Mammalia > Primates > Pitheciidae > Cheracebus > Cheracebus regulus. The sequence goes on along the minus strand of CAUYQU010072709.1, from coordinate 2,173 downwards.
CTTTGCAAAGCATACACAAGTTTCAATAGCCAAATCGACCAAGCAGAAGAAAGAATATCAAAGATTGAAGATCAAATCAATAAAATAAAATGAGAAGGAAAGATTAGAGAAAAAAGAATACAAAGAAATGAACAAAGTCTCCAAGAAATATGAGATCATGTGAAAAGACCTAACTACGTTTGATAGGTGTACCTGAATGTGACAGAGAGAATGAATCCAAGCTGGAAAATACTCTTCAGGATATTATCCAGGAAAACTTCCTCAACCTAGCAAGGCAGGCCAACATTCAAGTCCAGGAAATACAGACAACACCACAAAGATATTCCTCAAGAAGAGCAACCCCAAGGCACATAATTGTCAGATTCACCAGGGTTGAAATGAAGGAGAAAATCTAAGGGCAGCCAGAGAGAAAGGTCAGGTTACCCACAAAGGGAAGCCCATCAGACTCACAGCAGATCTCTCCACAGAAACCCTTACAAGCCAGAAGAGAGGTGGCCAATATTCAACATCCTTAAAGAAAAGAACTTTCAACCTAGAATTTCATATCCATCCAAACTAGGCTTCAGAAGCGAAGGAGAAATAAAATCCTTTACAAACAAGCAATTGCTCCGAGATTTTATCACCACCAGGCCTGCTTTATAAGAACTCCTGAAAGGAGCACTAAACATAGAAAGGAACAACCAGTACCAGCCACTCCAAAAACATACCAAATGGTAAAAAGCATCAACACAATGAATAAACTATGTCAACTAATGGGCAAAACAACCAGCTAGCATCAAAATGGCAGGATCAAATTCACACATAACAATATTAACCTTAAATGTAAATTGGCTAAATTCCCCAACCAAAAGACACAGACTGGCAAATTGGATAAAAAGTCAAAATCCATTGGTGTACTGTATCCTGGAAACCCGTCTCACATGCAAGGATACACATAGGTTCAAAATAAAGAGATGGAGGAAGATCTACAAAGCAAATGGAGAGCAAAAAAAAGCAGGAGTTGCAATCCTAGTCTTTGATAAAATAGACTTTAAACAAAAAGATCAAGAGAGACAAAGAAGGGCGTTACATAATGGTAAAAGGATCAATGAAATCAGAAGAGCTAATGATCCTAAATATATATGCACCGAATACAGCAGTACCCAGATATATAAAGCAAGTTCTTAATGACCTAAAAAGAGACTTAGACTCCCACACATTAATAGTGGAAAACTTTAACACTTCACTGTCAATATTAGACAGAACAATGAGACAGAAAATTAACAAGGATATCCAGGACTTGAACTCAGGTCTGGACCAAGTAAACCTAATAGACATTTATAGAACTCTCCACCCCAAATCCAAAGAATATGCATTGTTCTCAGTACCACATCGCACCTACTCTAAAATGGACCACATAATTGGAAGTAAATCACACCTCAGTAAATGCAAAGGAACAGAAACCACAACAAACAGTCTCTCAGACCACAGTGCAATCAAATTATAAATCAGGATTAAGAAACTAACTCAGAACTGCCCAACTTCATGGAAACAGAACAACTGGCTCTTGAATGTTAACTGAATAAACAATGAAATGAAGGCAGAAATAAAGATGTTCTTCGAAACCAACGAGAATGAAGACACAACATACCAGAATCTCTGGGACACATTTAAAGCAGTGTCTAGAGGAAAATATATAGCAGTAAGTGCCCACATGAGAAGCAAGGAGAGATCTAAAATCGGCACCCTATCATCAAGATTGAAAGACCTAGAGGAGCAAGATCAAAAACTCAAAAGCTAGCAGAAGACAAGAAATAACTAAGATCAGAGAAGAAATGAAGGAGATAGAGACACAAAAAAACCCTTCAAAAAAATCAATAAATCCAGGAGCTGGTTTTTTGAAAAGACCAACAAAATAAACAGACCATTAGCCAGATTAATAAAAAAGAAAAGAGAGAAAAATCAAATAGATGCAATAAAAAACAATAAAGGGGATATCACCACTGATTCCACAGAAATACAAACCACCATCAGAGATTACTACAAACAACTCTATGCACATAAACCAGTAAACCTGGAAGAAATGGATAAATTCCTGGACACTTGTACCCTCCCAAGCCTAAACCAGGAAGAGTTGAAACCCTGAATAGACCAATAAAACAGGGGCTGAAATTGAGGCATCAATTAATAGCCT
>CAUYQU010072706.1:0-28902 GCA_963574635.1 Cheracebus regulus | reverse complement strand
AAAAAAAAAAAAAAAAAAAAAAAAAAAAAAAAAAAAAAAAAAAAAAAAAAAAAAAACAGGTAATCCCATGTCTCTGGCTCAAAGAAATATTCAAGTCATTGCTAGATTTAAGACAAGATATAAGTCTGATTTGCTTTTACTAATGACAACACAAGCAATACTAAAATGAAAAACAACTCATTCAAACAGAGGGAAGTATTATCTCACACAAAGTCACAGGTCAACGGCTCTAAGTGCTTCTTTTAAGAAAAAGCTTGTTGTTCTCTTGAGAAGAAGGCAAAATAACTGCAATTCTGAGCAGCCTTGAAAAGCATGTCTCTGAAAATTACAGGTGTAGCTTCTCATGAAAACAGAAGGCACACTTGATGCCCATGGTCCCCAGGTCCTAACCGTGCAATGGAGTGGACTTTCACCTCCCTCCCGCTGCAGGCAGAGGCAAGAATGGACAGGCTTTGGCCACATTTGTTCCTGTACCCCCAAAAGCCAGAGGCAAGGATGGAGCAGCCTTTAACCTGGATTGTTCCTTCCTGCCGCTCTAGACGTTGGAGGCAGGGATGGAGCAGGTCTTCACCCCGATGGCTGCTGCTCCTCCACAGGCTGGAGGCAAGGTATCCACACCTCCCAGGAGCTCTGGTGTGGGGCTGGCACCTCCCACATGCCCACAGGTGAAGGCGCCCCTTCCCACCCCTCACTGCATGAAAGGGTGAGGCCCCTCGCCTTTTCCTCATGAGGACAGGAGCAGAAGACTTCTGGCTAAGGAAGACCTTCTTCCTGATTCCATGTTCCAGTTAGAAGGAGATTTTGCAGACACACTCATCTTTCAGAAGGATGACTGCAGAAATTTATACAGAAAAGCTTTCTCGAGTCATAATAATCTGAAAGCACAAACTGATCATAAATCAATCCATTAAATTGATTTACTCCCTTTATGTAATTAAGTCAAAAATAATTCCTCAAAGGATAAATGGGTCTTTAAATCAATCAGCAGAATGTTCCCACATACAAATCATTAATAATGGGCCCAGGTGGAAAGAAGATTGACCAACACAAGGCTCCAGGCTCCGCTGAGGGCCAGGTTAGCTGCGTGAGAAGGAAGCCACACGGAAACGGATATCCTCAGCATCCTGCTCCCCGCAACCTCATGGATACCCAAATCCGTGGATGCTCCAGACCCTGATATAAAAGGATTTAGTGATTTGTACATAATCCGTACACATCCTCCTATACACCTTAAGTCATCTCTAGATTACTTATACCACCTGGTATCTTGTAAATGCTACGTAAATAGATGTTTACAGAATAATAACAAGAAAAAAGTCTCTACATGTTCAGTACAGATGCAATATTGTTTCAAATATTTTTATCGAATCCACACATGCAGAAGCCATGGATCTGAAGGGCCACTGCATTCCACTGTAATAGAAACCCACAGCAAAAGGTCTCTGTAAAGACATTTCACCCAGGGTGACAATGAAATGCGAACCCAAGGCTAACCTCAGAATCCTTCTCGTGCATGCTTAAATATGGGTACATAGCAGGTCAGAAAAAGGTCTTCTAGACAAAGGCCCAGGACACAAGAAAAAAACTGGCCCATATTGTATTTTAAAATTTTAAATGAGAAAGCATTTATAAGTCATTACAGGCAAAGGATTACTATTAATAACTTACAAAGAATTATTTCTCAATAAAAAAAAATCTAAGTAAGCTGACTAAAAATGAGGAAAATACCCAAAAAAAGATTATGTATAAAAGAAAGCCAATTAAAATAATGAAGCAATGGTCAACATCATTCATTATTCAATAAATTCAGTAAGATTCACCAAGCTCACCAATAAAACTGGCCAAGATGCCGAAGTTTAACTATCCCCCACTGATGTAAGTAACGAGAAACACACTCTCTGAAGCACAAGGACCACTCAAAAACGCAGGTCCCCATTCACTGCTGCGTTGCCCACACTTGGGTCCTGGTGCTCTGTTACCACAAGTGGACATCTCCGCACCCCACGGAAACATACATGGCTCCTGCTGTACCCGAGATCACAGCCCAAGGAAAGAACAGTGGCAGGTCAGCTCCTGAGGGCCTTCAGATAACAGGTGTCTCCTGTGGACCCAGGCCCACGCCCTGCACCTGCCTCCCCACTGCTGAGGCAAAGGTTGGAGAAGCTTGCACATGGCAACGGCCTCACTGTGTCCTCCCCAGCACGCAGCTTGGAGGCCCGGAGGGGAGGTGCACGGCCCCAGAATGCAGAAGGGTCTGCTCAGCCCAAAGGCCCCATGCCATGCCCGGAGTAGCACGTAGGCCCAGAGAAAGACCCGACCTTATGGCTGTAAACTGCCCTGTGTACACTGATTCAAGGATGAAAAGACAGGAAGACCCGGACCTTCCCAGGCTTCCAAAATGGCCTGTCTTGGGTTTTATACTTGCTAAGGTGTCTCCTTTCCTGAACAGTATGTGTAGAGCTCACTGGGAGCTGGGGAAGGCACAGAAATCAGTGCCTGTTCCATTCAGAGCCAATAAACTTGGTTAGGAGAAAGCAGAACTCTGCACAGTCATGGAGGCCTGAGAGCTCCCTGAAGGCTCCCTGGGCCTTCCCAGCTTTGGGCACTGCGGGACCCAGGGCAGACAGTGTGATGGGCACTGTGTGGCCCAGGCAGGGGCTATACAGCATGTCCAGGATGCCATGGGGTAAGACAATCAGGCCCTGATTTTTTTAAATTCATTGTCAGCCATGCGTGGTGGCTCACGCCTGTAATCCCAACACTTTGGGAGGCCTAGGTGGGTGGATCACGAGGTCAGGAGTTCGAGACCAGCCTGGCCAATATGGTGAAACCCCGTCTCTAGTAAAAATACAAAACTAGCCAGGCATGGTGGCACATGTCTATAATTTCAGCTACTCGGGAGGCTGAGGCAGGAGAATCGCTTGAACCCAGGAGGTGGAGGTTGTGCTGAGCCGAGATCGCGCCATTGCACTCCAGCCTGGGCAGCAAGAGTGAAACTCTGTCTCAACAACAACAACAAAATTTTTAAAAAGTCATTGTCACAAAAAATATTTTAGGAACTCACAATACCAAATAAAGAGGGAAATTCGCCACAGATGCATCATGTAAAACACAATCAGGATGTCTGCTGCTATAATTTCATTCCAATGTGTTTCTGCACAGAGGTTTTGTTCAGCTTTTTTATGACTACAGTTGCACTGTAAATACAAATGTGTGTCCTGTTGAGTCTGACGTTTGTAACAGGGATCTCCCACTTCATAACATGCTCTTTGAAGCCATCCCTCAGGATGCTGCATGATCATCCAGAGAACTGCAATCTCCCCATCTACACAGCCACACCCCTGCTTTGGGATGCTGGCACCGTTTCAAACATTTTACTGTTATAATAAAAAATGCCCGAATAATACTCTTTTCTAAATAAAGGACGTGGTCCGCACTGAGAGTGATTTCCTGAAGAAAAACATCTCAACTGAAACTGTCGGGCGAAAGAGCAGAACATTTTATTGAGAGATACTGGTAAAATGCTTGAAAGAAGTGTTGCGGATGTATTCTACAGCCAGCAGGGCCCAAGATCCTCCTCCTCACCGGTCACCTAGCGGCTCCACGACCTGCTTTTCTGCTCTGCTCACTGGGAAGGTAAAATGCTCATTTTAGTGAGATCTAATTCACATTCTGTATTTTCTGGTAAAGTTTAGCTGTTTTCCACACGATTGTGACTGTTCCTTGAATCCATTTTTGTTGATTCATATGGTTCCCAGTTAATGCCATGCAGAGCAGGAGGGGCGGTGAGGCAGCGAGTAATGATCCCTGGCAGAAGCCAGCTCTCCCTGGCTCGCTTCTCCTCCCAGACAGCACACTCCCCCAAGGCCAGAGGCCTGCCACAGTCAGCCCCACTCAGGGACTTGCAAGAGGCCTGTGAAGTGTGTGTTCAACTACCCGCCACTGACAAAATCTGCAGGAACCTGCAGTGACTTTTTGAAAACATGCAAGAAACCAAGCAATCCAACTCACACAATCTGGATAAATCTGTCAAAATACACACTCAGGGCCGGTGCAGTGGCTCACACCTGTAATCCCAACACTTTGGAAGGCCAACACCGGTGGATCACGAGGTCAGGAGTTCAAGACCAGCCTGGCCAATATGGTGAATCCCCACCACCACTAAAAGTACAAAAATTAGCCGGGCGAGGTGGCGTGCACCTGTAGTCCCAGCTACTTGGGAAGTTGAGGCAGAAGAATCACTTCAACCCAGGAGGAGGAGGTTGCAGTGAGCCAAGATCACACATTGCACTCCAGCCTGGGCAAGAGAGAAAGACACTGTCTCAAAAAAACAAAATACACACTCAGACACACTCAATACTCTCCGCTAGCAAATTCCCCAGGGCTCCCACGTGCATCTCCGATGCTGGTGACACCATCCATTGTGCTGCCCTCACACTGCCGACCCAGTCCCCCTCCCTCTGTGCTGCTTTCAAACCCTTTCAAACCCTGACACAGCCATCGGTACCCTTACCCTGGAGTGAGGAAAAAGCCGCTGAATGGAAATCCCAGGTTCAAATCCTGGTCTCCATCAAACAAATTACTGGAAGAAATGACATCAAGCTATTTCTTCGCCACGTTCACATGGAAATTACAAAACGCAAACCCAGGGCTGCAGGCACAAAATGATGCAAGCCTACAGAAAGCTGAAAACTTGGCTAAAACCACACGAACATTTGCTGAAATTTCTGTGCTTGTTTCATGTGGATACAAGCTCTAAGGACGGTCTCAGAAATGTCTGGGGTCACTTGAACAGCTAAATGTAACCGGAATACAAAATGACACTGAAGCGTACGATCAGTGAAGGTGCTGGTGTCTTTAGCTGTCGCAGAACTTAGGTGTGAATCTACAGCAATTAATCAAATTGAATCTGAGGACAAATATATAAGGAAGGTGGGTAATTCTTGACATCCTTTGCCATATTTTCCAAAGTTTTTACCTGATTTTTTTTATAAGACAAGATTGCCTTAGTATACAATGAATATCTCTGTTTACTCAAAGCATCCTCCACTCCAAGGAACCAGGGCTCTTAGCTGATGCATGTTTGGGTCAGAAAAATTCCCAAGGGGCTGTGGACAAAACTCAAGGAGGCTTTCCGAGGTCTCTGAGGGCAGTGCTAAAAAGGCTAAGTGAAACAAGTCAGTTCTGCAGGCCAAGAAGCCCAGTAAATGTCAAAAAAGCAAATGCTGATGGCAGGTCATTAGAAAAAGTGCAGTCTGGAAAAGCCAAGTCCAGGCTGACAATGAGCCACAGGAAAAGCTACCAGCAAGAGTGAACTGGCAGGCACCAGGCTGCTCAGAAAGCTGGGAGGCATGGCGGGGCTTGGCCGGCTCTGACCAAGCAGAATCAGAGTGAATCAGAGGTCCATGGCAATCTTGGGCACCAGAACTGAGCCGAAGGACAGGGGAGGGGACAGAGAGGCCCCTGGCACAAGAGGTCAGGAAATCGGCCTTTCCCTCCTGGGGTGTGTCTGTCTCCGGTGTGACAGCAAGGGGACTGCCTGACCTCTGGCAGGCGTCTCAAACCCAGGACCACAAAACTCACAGCACAGACGCAGAGGGCCAAGGCTTATGGAGAGTCCGCAGGGCCGCCCGCCGCGGCAGCCACGCCCACACCGTGCCCTGACACCCACTGCAGCTGGCTCCGCCAACCAACCGTCAGCTCGGCGTCAGGACCCACTGTTCACAACACTGCACGTCTAGCTCCATGGCTGGGTCCAGGAAAGTTCCAACGTGCATGTGTCCCTCCCCTGTGCCACCCTCATGTCAGCCCCACATCGCAGACTCCTCACAAGCTCATCATCCATCAGTCACATCGTTTAGGGGTTGCTTTGGTTTTTGTTTTTTGTGGGATGGACTGGAAAACACAGGACAAGATTCCAAAGTCCCACAGTTCCTTGCCCAGAAATGCGAAAGCCAACAAGAAACACCGTCTGGCCGAGCTGTCAGGGGCACATTCTCATCACTGAAGCTGCCTCAGTGAGCCATAGCCAATGTTCATTTTATTTTATACTTAATTTAAAGGAAAGCCGCCCACTTCACAGGTGGTTGGAAGAACGGCTGTGCTACGCGGTGTCATGAAAACATCTTCTGTCTCCATGTATTTCGTGAAAGTACTCAGAGAATGAGAAGGCTTCAGCTCTGTTTCAGGAACCGCAGGCCTAGGCAGAGGCAAGAGCACATTCAAAGTAAACAGAGTGATTCTCCTTTCTAGAGAGAAATGCCAACTCCTTCCAATCCAGGAAGTCTACGGGTAAGGCAAAGGCCGAACAGCAACTTTTGAAAAGCAGCAAAGCCTGCTGTCTTCTTTGGAACAGAGAAAACTGTTCCAGCAGCTGGGGGAGAGTCCCGATGCCGGGAACAGGGCTACAGAGGCCCTGCTACAAAACGCTTAGGCATGAAGAGCTCGTCCCTCTGCCACGCAGACACGGAGGCTGGCTGAGTGAACGCAGGGGCTGGAGGATGACCTGCATCACGCTCGTCAACAGGCGGAACTGACCGGAAGTCCCAGCTCTCCAACAGTGAGACGGATGCCCAGGTGGACAAGCTGGGGCCCTGTCCACATGCACATGCCCGGCCCCCTGCCCCATCCCCATGTAACGACTGACGGCTGAGCAGCCACAAGGCAGAGAGGACACAGGCTGTCCTGGGACCACAGCCACAGGGAGACGCTAAGAAGGCGCCGGGGTCGCATGGTTTGCACAGCCCCTCAGAACAGGCAGCCAGCTTGCACCTCAAACCCCAACGGGAACCAAATGGAGAATGGAATGGACCTGATCAATAAACCTCCCTGGTTCTATAAAACTCCCAGAAGTCACAACCACCCAAGAAGGGTGCCGTGCAGAAACATGGAAGAAATGGACAGTCCTTGGGCCAAGTTCTCAGGGCTCACTGATGAGAGCCACACCCAAGACCAGAACTGCTCCTGCTCCTACACCTGCAGAAACTCCATCCAGGCCGCACCCTCCTCCAGGAGCCCCTCGGCCTGTCCCAGCACTCCCCCAGCCCCCTCCAAATGCAGGAGACGCAGGGCCCTCGAGGGGGTTCTGCCACCACCAGTTCAGGGTCCACCGTGTGCCTCCTGCCTCTGATGCCCCAGCTCCAGTCCATCCTCCATCGTCTGTAAACACATCCATCCACTATTGTCAGAAACGTGTTCCATGCCTCCCTGTGCGATGGCCGTCCCTCCCCTCAAGAGGGTGCTGGGTGGCGGCAAGAGGTGTGAGCCGCTTCCTCATATGAGCAGCCCAGGCACACCTCCCCTCTCGCCTGCCCAGGAAGGCCCCACTCAGCTCAGCTGGCCCACGCTGTCCTCATTCTGGAATCCCAACCCAGCTCCAACCCATCTGCTGATTGGCAGTCAGGGCACTTGATATGCTTGGGTTCCGTGCCCTCACCCAAATCTCACCTCAAATTGTCATCCCCACGTGATGAGGGAGGGAGGGCCCTGTGATTCCCACGTGTTCAGGGAGGAGGCAGTTTCCCCATGCTGTTATTGTGACTGTGAGTTCTCACGTGATGTGATGGTTCTGTAAGCATCCGACCTTTCCCGTGCTGGCACTCACTCTCTCCTGCTGCCTTGTAAAGAAGGCCTTGCTTTCCCTCGGCCTTCCACCGTGATCTGAAGTCTCCTGAGGCCTCTCAGCCATGGCTCCTGTGAAGCTGCAGGACTGTGAGTCCATTCAGCCTCTTTCCTTTATAATCACCTAGTCTCAGGAGGTATTCTTTACAGCCATGTGAGAAGAGACTAACACAACACTACTCCAGCCTCCCTCTGTCAGCCCTTCGTTTTCTTTCTAAACAGCTGCATGCCCAGGGCAAGAGGGGTGCTTTCATGGGGTCCCGTGGCCCATCACCCTGGAGCCTGGAATGGCACATCAGCAGGCTGCAAGGTGGACGCTGCTCCCCTCTCTAACCGAAAGGCGTCCAGAGGCTCCCGACCGTCTTCAGAGAAAGGCCTAAGTGCCTCGGCAAGGCTTCCGCATGCCAGCCTTCAGGGACCTGTCATGGCCTCTGCCCAGCACTGCCCGGGCTGGCTGCACCCCGGCATTCCCCTGAGTTCCTTGTTTCTTACCTGCCCGACTCCCACACACTCTTCTCCTTAGTTCACACTGGATCCTGCCCCAGCCTAACCAGCAACAACAACAACAAATTACAAATGACAACAACAACTGCAAATCCCTGAAAACTGGCGCTCAACAGTCCGCACTGCTTTATAAGCTCGGCCTCCATCTCAAAGAGAGAGGAAGTCCCTCACCTAACACCTCTAGCGTCTCCGCACTCACAACCCTCAGCCATCTCACAGTGGCCTGCGTGCACCACCACTGCCACACTGAAAGGAACACGCCCCACAGACGGTGGACCACGAGGCCCACAGGCTTCCGCCCATGCCACACAAGACGCACATAACTTTAGGGCTGGGCAGGGCACTACACATCCCAGCACAACGCCTTCGCCTTAGAGCTGACCAGGATGCCCCCGAAGAGGAAGGCACCTCTGTCTGCTTATTCTAAGGCTCTCATACAGACAAGGAAGGAAACTTTCCAATAAAGCTTTATTACAATATGAGATTCTTGTAAGTAATTTGGAAAATACAGAAAAAAAGAAAATTAAATGATCCATAAATGCGCTAGCCAGACAAAACTAACATCCTGGTTTAGTCTCACTGTGTTAGCCTGGGTGCTGTACTAAATCCCACAGACCGGGTGGCTTCAGCAGCAGGAATCTCCCTCCTCGCAGTTCTGGAGGCCCGAAGTCCGCGGCCCGCGTGTCGGCAGGGCTGCTTCTCCGGAGGCCTCTCTCCCGGGCCTGCAGATCCGCCTTCTCCCTGTGTCCTCTCACGGTGCCCGTGTGCACCCCTGTCCTCGTCTCCTTTTCTTACTAGGACATCAGACCCACTGGATAAGGGCGCACCCTAACAGCCTCACGTGACCTTTATTATCTCTTGAAAGACCCTCTCTCCAAACACCTTCTGTGTATTAGGGTTAGTACGTCAACAGATGAATTCTGGGGATGCCATTCGGCCCCTAACATTCACACACACACATTTTCCATAACCCAGAATTGAGACTAAATATGAAGTTCTATGTCTCATTGTTTTTATTTATACCCTGATCATTTTCACATACTGAAAAGGGTTTTGATGAAATCGTGTTTAAGGTGACACAGAAATCAATGCACCCAATGGCTTTAAACTTCCTCTGTCGACGGACATGTGGGTTGGTTCGAGCCACAGCTCATGCAAACGTTTGCCTCCACAGTGAGCCCCATACTCAGCCTCCACCACATCACCGTCTACGTCCTTGAGACAGAGAGGCACCGGGCTGCTCAGTAGCAAGCAAACTGCTTTCCAGAATGATTGTTTCACAGCAAAAGGCTGGAAGAGTGTCAACGTCACCTCGCCTGAAAAGCACTGAGTATTCTTTTTAATTTGTGATGATCTGATAGACAAAAACAGAACTGCATTACTGGTTCCATTTGCATTTTCATTACCTGTGAAGTTGGACGGTTTTTTTCAGTTTATTAGTCATTTGTGTTTCCTCCTTTGTAACTAACATGTCTGCTTATTTCTAAGAGAAAGAATTTTAATATGTTAATCTTCTGGAACATAAGAAATGATTCATAAAGACAAATAGTACCATTTAAAAAAAACACACAAACCACGTGTCAAGGGAATAGCACAGGCTGTTTTGAAAACGCAAATGCAGCCTCCACTGGTACATGTGCTAAGCAGCTGCCAATCACAGCAAACACCTCTGGTCAGGGTGAGGCCACCTTTTTACATAAACATGAAAGATTGCTAAAATTTCGAAACCATTCAGGGTGACTGGAAAATATTTTGTTTGGCCTTTCTTATTCATCGTTAGTGTATTTTTAATCAAATATATCGATATGTACTAATTAACCCTGCTTTGAGTAAATCAAAATTAACAAACCACTTCAATAATAAATCAAACACACATAATTGGTATTTTAATTTTTTATAAGTAACATTCCATGTAACACTAGGCTGAACATAACATTTACCACCATGTGATGACCCCACAGTATAGCAACAACCTGTCCTGGACGCTGTTATTAGACTCATGAAAAACGCTTCCAGAATGAGAAAAAGCAGCTGTCAAGAGCTGCGTCTTATTATTCAACTATTAAAATTTCCTTAATCATCAATCAGTTTAATTGCTCCTGACATGGGTTATAAATAACATTTTGTGGTTCAATAAAATACCACAAGGGTAACCCCTTCACTCCCTAAGCTGATCAGAAATTCCTCGTTGGATATTCCAGTACAAACCATTTATCCTTTGCTGGGATTCAATTATTTCCACTTCACTTGCATGTAATATTTTGAAGCATTTTACTAATTTCTGCTAAAAAAAAAAAAAAATAAGAAATCACTGTATTAAATTGCACAGTATTATTTTCAATTAGATCCCTAATGGGTAGATGACCCAGTTCATTCTGGTCCAAATCAGTCAGCTGAACACACGCTGGTACTGAGCCACATTCGGTGGCTGTCAGGTTTTGTCTCGTCCTCCACTTCACTCACCTCAGCGTCCTCAGCTCCTGCTCTCCACCCAGAGCATGGAACCACAGACACAGTGACACCATGAGGGCTGTGCTTTAGAAAGATGAGCCCAGGAGAGGAAGCCAATCGGAGGGGCTGGAACGTGAGGCAGGGTGCTCGAGTGTGTGCTATGCCCACAGCTCTCAGCCTTGAGCAAGGAAATCAATGCGGTATCTGACCTGCCAAAATCCAATTCATTAATTCAACAGATGTGAGTGAGCACACCCCAACCAAGAAAAACTTGCCAGTGTTGACCGCAGCACTCACATACATGCATCATGTTTCTTAATCCTGATCTAAAGCAAACAGCAGCGCAGCACTCTCACTTATTTTCAAGGTGAAAACACACACTGAGCAAGGGAAAGGACATGTTCAAAGTTACGCAGCCTGCAAGAAGCAGAGACGAGTGGAGCTGAGACCTGTCTGTCTGACTCTAGTGCCTATGGACTTTCCATTGTGGTAATAGCACTTTAACTACACTAGTATGACCCTGAACTGATTCTCGACTTTATGAAAGAATGAATTCAATAAACAGTGGTTAAGATGCAGATGGTCTCTGGCATCAGACAATCACAGCTTTGCCACCTTCTAGTTACGTGGCCTTGAGCAAATCAGTTAACCTGCTCAACTCTCAGCTCCTCACCTATAAACTGAACAATACCACCTCCTTTCCTCTTAAGGGTGTTGGGGGAATCACACACATGCACAGCTAAGCTGAACAAAGAACCTGATACAGGTAAATTTATTCAGTCAATGTTAACATTAGAACTGGCTAATGTTGACAGAATTCTACCAGTTCCTAAGCCACGGACCAAAGATGGTAACGACAGCAGACTTCAAATCAGAAATTATGCAGGACAAAGAGACAATAGAACGACAGTGGTAAAGGACTGGGAAAAAAAACTGGCAACCCAGAATTCTGTACCCAGGAAAAACATGTTTCAAAAACAAAGTGAAATATTTTTTTCAGACAAACGAAAGCTGTACTACAAAAAGTGTTAAAGTTCTTCAGGCAAAAGAAATCACATTTAAGGCCAAGTAGAAATACAGGTCTAAACAATGAAAAAAAATAAAACAAAACAAAACAGGGAATTATAAAAATGAAGGTAAATATGAAAGGCATTTTTTTATTTATAATTTCTGTAAAAGATAATTGACAAGGAACATAGCAGGCATACAGATCGTGGTTCTAATACAATCCACCAATAAAAGGAATGAGGGGTCCTTGGAGAAATGGCCACACACACACACACACACAGAGACGGTAGTGTGTCAAGGGACCCAGAAGCCAACTGAAAGAGCTCCCCATGGCCAAGCTGAAACAATCTGAGCAAAAACATATAATATTGGACTACAACTCAAAGTAGAAAATATTTTAAAATCCATCTTGATACAAATAATTGGATACATTAACAAATGTGGAAAACAGACAAGTCTCCCATGCAGAAAAATTCCAAGTAATTTAGTACACGCTCTCCCCTCAAGGAAGCAAAGTATAACCCCCACCCCTTAAGCGTGGGCTACACACAGTGACTTCCTTCCAGAGAGTGCAGTATGGGAAGCAAGGGAAAAGAGTAACTTTACAATGAAGACACCTGGCAAACCTTTATCCAGGTGGTTAAGGTCACAGACCTCAGCTGCGAAGACAAAGACGCCACCACCATCGGGTCAGACTGATGAAAGGCCATCCACGCAATGTAGCAAGAGGAAGGCCAGAGGCAGGAGACAACAAGGTGGTCCTGACATGGAGGACAGAGGGAGAGGGTAGCTGGGGACAGAGTCAGATCTGGCACCAACAATGTTGAGGGGGTAAGAGAGAACCCAGGGGCCCTCAGGTTTCAGCAGATTGGGCAGATGCACAAAGAACACAGCCAAGGGAGCCGGTGTGAGAGAGCGCACTGCCTCTGCCTCCAATACCAGACTCTGTGGCACCAGCAACTTCAAGGTGCTGCCAAGAAGGGAGGCAGACAAAAAGGAGTGGAGCTCAGGACAGACCTGGGCTAGCAAGCTGACAACTGAGAACACTAGGTCTTAACCTGCAGGACAGCACCCATGTCCAAAACTGATAAAAAAAAAAAGATGCCTCTTTTCCCCAGAAAAACATACAGAGACATAACATTTGGAATCATGTCAGGAGACTCATAAACCTGCTAAAAGCCACTTGTGGACTTTTAAGTACTCAATGTAATGAAGCCACTAGCACGCAAGAGTAGAGAATACAGGATGAAAAGTGGGGAGGGCCAAGAAGAAAGCTCAAGAGAACCAAGAGCACACACAGAAGCCAAAAATGATGGTGAGGAGGGACAGGGTCCACAAGACACCAAAGGCCACGGTGAGGAGGGACAGTGTCCACAAGACACCAAGGCCACGGTGAGGAGGGACCGGGTCCACAGGACACCAAGGCCACAGTGAGGAGGGACAGGGTCCACAGGACACCATGGCCACGGTGAGGAGGGACAGGGTCCACAGGACACCACGGTCATGGTGAGGAGGGACAGGGTCCACAGGAATGACAAGGCCACAGTGAGGAGGGACAGGGTCCACAGGACACCACGGTCACGGTGAGGAGGGACAGGGTGCACAGGACACCACAGCCATGCTGAGGAGGGACAGGATCCACAGGACACCAAGGCCACGGTCAGGAGGGACAGGGTCCACAGGACACCACGGCCAGGGTGAGGAGGGACAGGGTCCACAGGAATGACAGGGCCACCGGGAGGAGGGACAGGGGCCACAGGACACCACGGCCCTGGTGAGGAGGGACAGGGTCCACATGAATGCCAAGGCCACCGTGAGGAGGGACAGGGTCCACAGGACACCACGGTCACAGTGAGGAGGGTCAGGGTCCACAGGACACCACGGCCACGGTGAGGAAGGTCAGGGTTCACAGGACGCCAAGGCCATGGTGAGGAGGGACAGGGTCCACAGGATGCCAAGGCTACGGTGAGGAGGGACAGATTCCACAGGAATGACAAGGCCATGGTGAGGAGGGACAGGGTCCACAGGACACCACAGCCACAGTGAGGAGGGACAGGGTCCACAGGACACCAAGGCCATGGTGAGGAGGGACAGATTCCACAGGACGCCAAGGCCACAGTGAGGAGGGACAAGGCCTACAGGAATGACAAGGACACAGTGAGGAGGGACAGGGTCCACAGGATGCCAAGGCCACGGTGAGGAGGGACAGGGTCCACAGGAATGACAAGGCCACAGTGAGGAGGGACAGGGTCCACAGGACCCCAAGGCCATAGTGAGGAGGGACAGGGTCCACAGTAATGACAAGGCCATGGTGAGGAGGGACAGGGTCCACAGGAATGACAAGGCCACAGTGTGTCCTACCGTGGACATCCACATGCCCTGCACTGTGGGGCTTGGCAGGACACATCTTATTTACCAAACTAGTAAACAGCCTCCTCTGTGATGTCTGTTCTTAATGTGATCATTGGTCCAACTCCAATAAGCTAAATGGGACTTCCTGCAAGATGAACAGAGACGAGGTGCACCTGCTTCCTCATCGCCCCCTCATGCAGAGCCTGCAGCGCCATCACCTGGACATGCTCAGGGTCAAAAGCCATCAGGGCACCTTAAAGAAAGACATTTCCTACAAAACAAAGCTCCGCATTTGTGCCTTCTGCTTCAAGAGGCACAAATTCCACTGGTTATAAATCAGGTTACAAACTTTGCATGGATCTCAAAGAAAAGAATCCATCAGTCATGACTGAGATGCTCGTCCACTTTACGCCTCACTGTAACTGGACAGCTGACACCAGGTGCTCAGCCCTGGTGACGCACGATCAAGTCCAGCTCTGAGGGATCCAAGATGGCTCCAGCTGCCATGACAGTCCCTGCCTGGTGTGAAATACAGCCATGTCCGTGCAGATGTCCGGTCATTCTTAGTATAACTGGCCCAACTGCACATTTTTCAGTGCTCACTGCCCCAGGCAATCCTGAGTGCTCTTGATTCTTCTTTGAAAATGCATAATACATGAATCGGGAAACCGACTGTGAAGGCCCAAAATTAGACACTGCAGCCTGGACTCAGAAAATGCTACCATTTTAGAACGCTCTTCTAAAGTGGTTTGTGTTTTATTGGCAAACCAGTATATTATTATTGCAATAATAATGATTTAAATATAAATACCATTAGAGCTACAATAATAATACACATGTACTTTGTGATTTTACTTCAAAGGCTTCCCAGCACTATACATACATTCAATCATTAACCTCCCGGAGGGAAAAAAAGCTGCAAGGGCTGTCTCTATTTTGCAGGTGGACAGTCTACGGCAGAGAAGCAAAGGGTGGGGAGGCCCAAGCAGGTTCCTGCTACGTACAGGAACAGCTGACAGCTCCAGAAGGGCTGGGCTGATTCTGTTTCTGCCCAGAAACACATATGGACACACACACACACACACACACACACACACACACACACACACACACACACATTTTATGGATGCAGGCTAACACATGCATCTCAGGACTAACACATATCAGGACTAACACATATCCCAGACATTTACAAGGAATGTGTGAGAGAGAGAGATATCTGCAAGGAATTTCTCTAGAGAAAAGGAACAGAATTAAAACTACACTGGTAAACTGGAGAAAAATAAAACAGAACTGCAGAGGTGTGGGATGTGTTTGGTTTTGTATTGTCCCCAGCTCTCCATGCACACATCCATCCAGAATATGCAAGTGTCCGTAAAAGGCACGCTCTCTCCCTCTTCAGATTCACCTTCACACTCATCTATCTCGTGCACGTCTACCGTGAGTAACTCCATCTATGAAAGCTACCGCCACTGTCTTGTTGCTCCTTGCAACTTCCTGATGAGACGTCACCACGTCCACGCCAGAAAGGAAGAGCAGGGAGCTACGAGATGACAGCTGGCTCTGACCTCGAGCAGGAAAGCGGGAGCCCATGGGTCCTAACACTTCCACCCAGCCATCAGCCCTAAAGGACAGTCCAGCACTTCACAGCAGACACAAGAGCCTCAAGACAGGGACAGAAACCCACGACTTCCTGGGAGGACAATGTAAAGACCGGTGGTGTTTTGACACAAGAGTGTTGAATGATGAGGATGTCCAACAGGCCACACAAACAAGACTGAGCTCCTGCCATCCTTCCAATCCGGAACCTCTCCCACCAGCCACTCAGGAATGGCTACTCTAACCTCCCTGCCAGCCAGCCAGAAACCTTGCAGCCATCTTCAGCTACCCTCTGATTCATGAGCAAAGGCTTTCATCAGCTTAACTTTCAAACCAGAGTCAAATCCAACCACTACCACCCTCCTACTGCAAGCCCCGACCCATCACCCCCACCTGGACTAGCACCATGACCTAACTGGTCTCCCGGAGTCCACCCAGTTTCTCCCTACAACCTAGGCTCAGTATATTCCCACGGCGACCCTTTTCAAAAGAGGCCATGTTAACTCACGTTAACCAGTGTCACTCCACTGGCCTCCAGGTCCCGTGGGGTCACTGCTGCTCAGATGACAACCAGCACAGCCCTCCCTGCTCAGCCCCACGAGCCTCGACTCAGGCCTCAGGGCCCCCGAAGTCTCTGCACTCAGTTGCTACCGTTGCGCATGAGGCTTGCTTGCCACTCCCCGTCACTGCTGACCTGGGCAGCGAGGCCTTGCTAAGCCAGGATTAAAGGCGGCAACACTTTCTTTTCCTTTCTCAGCTCTTTCTTCTTAGCGCTTGCCAGCATCTAACTTACTACACACACTTTAATTTTGTATTTTCTCTCCCCTCACCAAAAGAATAAAAGATCCCTGAGTGCAGAGATACCTGTTCAGCAGATGGATGAAATGATATCCATTTGCTTCTGTCTGAAGCATCCATTTGCTCTACCACCAAACGAATAACTGCCAGGCAGACACACCCCAGATCTACACGGAAACATTTAAAGCAGGCCATGCCCTCCTCAAGGCCCCATACAAACACTGTGGCAGGAGGCAGGGCTGGAGGGGAGCATCAGAGCAGAGACGGGGGACCGGGGCCAGGCTCAGCTCCGTCACAGATGGGGCCATCAGAAAACCGACTTCTTTCTCTGGCGTCGGCTTCCCAGCCTGAGAATGGGGAGGATGACTCAGGTGACCCTGAAGTTCCCCCTGGCCCTCACAGCCTCCGACTCCCTGAATGACGCGAGTGTGACCTGCTATTGTCATGTTCACGGTGGTTCCAGGGATTCGAGTTGACCCCAGTGTTGCATCTTCTTTGAGGGTGAGTTGTGAAGACGGGACTCAAAATGGAAGAGAAGCAAAATGAGGCACAGTCAGTCTCTCGAACAACGTCTCTTTTAGGAGCCCAAGTTTTTTGCTCCCTCATTGGGTCAGTCATTTCTTTCCAGTATCCGATGACATGAGTGACCCTCACTTAAAAGACATGCTTTATCTGCCAATAAATCTTACTGGGGTGTGAAGGTAGGTGGGGCCAGGGAATCCCAGGCTCAGGGCGCCCCTCTCCCGCCTCCCGCAGGGCTTCTGCTCCTGAGCGCAAGGTGGACACCGAACTCCCGAGCCTGCAAGCAGGCTGATCTGCCTGTGTCTCTCTCGAACCCACTCTGCTTTTGCCTGCCGGGCACACAGGTTCAATCTGCATGAGGCAAATGTGTGTGGCAGGCCTCTCTGTGATCTGACTTCCGTACTACATATCTGCATGTTTCTGTCTGGCCGTGCTCGCAAGATGAAATCAATTCTGTAGGAGAAGGCACGGTCTTCACTGTCTCACGGGGCCTCTGAGCACTAGGAGCGGGCTCCATTTCAGCAACTATTATTTCTTTCTTCTGGAGAAATTACAGCTTCTGCCCAATGGGGACAAAGACCAAAGAGGAGAGATGACCTCTGTGCTGCATCAAAGATTCCCCAAACCAAGCTGAGCACAAACCATCACCATAGAACACATGGAGGCCAGTTCCAGAGACTCACACAGAGTTACCAACTAATACACACCTGGAGTTAGAAATGCACCGTGGAGGTCAGGCGCAGTGGCTCACGCCTGTAATCCCAGCACTTTAGGGGTGCGAGGCAGGCAGATCATGAGATCAGGAGATCAAGACCATTCTGGTCGACATCATGAAACCCCGCCTCTACTAAAAATACAAAAAATTAGCTGGGGCATGGTGGCGTGCGTCTGTAGTCCCAGCTACTTGGGAGGCTGAGGCAGGAGACTCGCTTGAACCCAGGAGGTGGAGGTTGCAGTAAGCTGAGATCGTGCCACTGCACTCTAGCCTGGCCACAGAGCAAGATTCTGTCTCAAAAGAAAAACAGAAAAAAACACACTGTGGAGGGATGAGCAAAGCTCATGACTGTGACCAAGGCTTTGGTGGAGGAGACTCTATCCCATGGATGCCCAGCATGTGGGGAAATCTCAAAGGGCATTACCAAGAATGTGGACTCTTGCCTACAAAGGCATGACCACGTATAAAAATGACTCTTCACTGGTGAGCAGTGGAGAGTTCGTGAGAAACTCTACTACTGTTTCTTTAACAAAGTCTTGCTCTGGAGTAGAACTAAACAAACGGGAAAGAGGTCTGGATGCCATCTTACTTGTCAATTTAAGAGTGAAAATGAAAATGAAAATCTTTCCTGCTTAAGGAGCGTTGATTTCTTGTTTTCTCTCTTTCACCTAAAATGTTTTGTTTGAAGATATGCAGGTTTGTTTTTATCTGCTTTGTTTTGTAAATCTCTCTGGTTGGCCTCTAATACACCAACCCTCTGCTCTTGCGGCCCTCTAAAGGCATGTTTCCTAGACAACCCATCGTAGCTCAGAGCACCTCATTTATGCCAGTGTACAAAGAGCGTCTCTCATTCGCAGCTGGCATTAAAAGGCGAGTTTATCAGGTGAGAGCAGGATTCTAAAAGCCCTGGCAGTTTTTCTGAATCTCTCTTGATGAGAAGGAGCTAAATAAACAGGTCCCCAAAGTTAGCAACAGAATGGAAAGGTGGCCCCAGAATCCCCAGAAAGAACAGGCAGACCCCCGAACAGGCTGATACAGGGGCCAGGCAGTCCTCACAACCTCTAGCCAGGTTCCTCAGGCAGTTGTCTCTGCCCACCTCCCATTCCTGGCAACGGGGGACAGGGGAAGAGGGAAGGAGGGAGGGAGGAGGGAGATCACACTTGAAAGGGCAGAGTCGATGGAAGAAGAAAGCCAGGACATGCCACACAGATGAACGCAACCCAGACAAGCACGAGCAGCAGTGTGTGGCTTCCACAGTCCTTGAAAGAGCACAACAAAGACAGTGGGGGCCTGGAGGAGGCGCCCCTCCAGCAGGTCCAGCAGGTTCTAGGCCCTTACTGCCCCACCTGTAAGATGATGGCAGAGGACTGAAGGGCCTCAGAGGACTGAAGGGCCTCAGAGACCCAGCCGTCCACCTGTAATCCACAGCGGTAAGTCACTGAGCCCCAGGCGGCCTGGGCCTTTTCAACGAGGAACAATGACTATATTGGACAACCACTGACTTCAACTGGCCTCAGCTGTTCAAGTTCACACATCTGGGTCCAGACACAGCGACAGAGAAGAATCCAAAGCCATGTCCAAACGATAAAACCCAGAGAAAGTGGGTGATTTAGGCTCTGACACAGCAAACACTTTCCCCCTTCAAACTGGGGGCCTAATAGCATTTCTTCATAGTGACTCATGTCACTCTACAGAGACCCACAAAAAGCGTGCAGCTCTATTACCTCATCCACATAACAAGGAGCGGCCTGGGGAGGGTGGATGTGACAGTCTCTAAAGACCCCTTCGCCTCAAATTCTATGATGAAGACTTGCTCCTCCCACAGAAGGCCACAGATCAATATTCAGGCCACTGGAAATGCTTATACACGTGGACTGTTCCAAAAACGTCCCAGAAAGAAGGCCCGGCTTAAATCTCTAAAACCTACTGGGGACATAACATGCCAGCATCAAAGTAGGAGGAGGCGTTATCAGGTTGCACAGAAACCTCTAGAGATTTGCTCCGAATGCACTTCCCAGTGCAGCTGAACACACTGGTCTGAAAACCGACCTAGAGGAAGGGGCCGCGGGCTCATTCCTGGTGGCAGAGACTTGCTGAGAAAGCAGCTGAAGATGCTGACTGAACGAATGATAACAGACTCACCTCAAAATGAAAACCGCCTGGGAAACTCAGCCATCAACGGGAGCCCGCGGGCCACACAGCCGTGGGACTCACGCAGGCCCTGTCCCAGAGGCCCGTCTTGTGCACGTACTCAGTGCTTCCGGGGACGAGGCAGCGAGACGGCACCCCCGCCCTTGGCTCTTACAGCTGCACCTACTCTCCATCTGGCGGCTGGATCAGGCCTCTATCTGCTTCTGAGGCCAGTGCCACTCTTCAGACAAGAAGAGTGGGGAGCAGGGGACGAAGCCTCTGCTCGTCAGGGGCACCTTTCTCCCGCAACCCCTCAGCCTGGTGGGAGAAGCCTCGGTGTGTGCTTGCCAGCTGTCTTCCACATAGCATCCTTTGTGCAGCCAAGGACAGGAGCATGGTTCAGTTGAGCTACACAGGTCCAAGCGGGTGCTGCCACACTGGCTGGACCAGGCCAGGAGCTCCTACAGTGAACAAGCTTATAATGGCCCGTCCAGAAGAGAAAATGAACCTACTTGGAGTAAGCTGGTAGCAACAATACACCATTCCCTCCCTTCGGGAAGCTGTGTATACACACCTTTGAGGTCAAAGCAGTAAGGGCCAACACTGCAGAATCACAGGGCTCCTAAAAACACTCTTCTTCCAACCAGAGTGAGAATCACACCGAATGCCACTGCTGCTTCAGCTGCGGATAAAAATCATTCTAAAGTACTTGGGGTCCCAGTTCTGCAGTATTGAGTAGAAAAGCAAGCTCTAAAGAAAAGGCTACAAAACACTAGTCAGCAGGATGAAGCTCACTGCAACTAATTTTGAGCTGTGGGCCATAGATGAGTGATCTCCTTCTTGCTGCCGACGCCTCCACTAGGGAAGGATCATACCGCCAAACCCAAGGACGGCATGAGGCAGGTAGTATTCCATCAGCAAAGCGTGTGCCCTGACAGAGGGTAACCAGGGCAGCCCTGCTCCTGTACAGGCCCACAGAGGAAAGGCAGAAGAGCTCTGAGGCTGGGAGGCAAATGCAGGACACAGCCCGGACAGCCTGGGGCTTCTGACGTCAGCTGGCTGGTCACACCTGTCCAGCTGTCAGCACAGCCGCAGCCTGGGTTAGGATCCTGGCTCAGACTCTTACCAGCTCTGTGACCTTGATCAAGTTGGTCCATCTCTTGGTGACTCAATGCACTTATTTGTAAAACAGGGGTGATAACAGCATCAACTTCATGAATTAGTGAGACAGAATAACAAGGGAAGTTCTTTAAAAGCTTCCGAAACAACGTGCTAAATAAATGTCAGCTGTCAGCTGCCGCCTCCGCCACAACCATCACACAGTCCTTGTAATTTCCATCACCTCTGTTTCTACAGCTCCCAGTAATAACTGCTGAATGAAGGAAGGAAGGAATGAATGAATGAACACAGTAAATTGCCATGTATCCCCCCTGAAATTTTAACTGCCTAAGAGCAAGGATCACGTCTTACACAATCTGGCACTTTAAAAACCTATCAGTATAAGTAGTTTTTCAAAAGTTTGCAGGAATGAACTGAAAATCCAAGGAGACCAGAAGATAAGGATTCCATTTTGACTTTTAAGAACTAAGGTCATGACCAAACTACAGATTTGGAAGTGGCTCAGTTGCTAAAAGCATGAAGTTGTAAAGTTTGAAGAGGTTGCCTCTTATTTCCAAATTTTCCTTTGATCTCTCAGGCACAAGATGACAGAAACTGAGATAATCTATACATATTTAATTATCTATCTTAAAAGAAAAATCATCTACACTTTCAACTTTCAGCTTTTGTGAATTAGAAAATCAAATTTTCACACTCATCTTTAAGGATTCATTTTTCCTCTAACCAACAAAAAAGACAAAAGAGTAATAACAATAAAAAAGTATCTTCATTGTATAAAATTTGAGACCAATTCCACTCAAGATATAATAGATCAAAGAGCATGGAATGAAAAGTTTTATTTTTAGAAAAATGGAGTGCACAGAATTTAATGCTAGTAAAAGAAATTTAAAGATTCTTAAATGAATTCAATCAGTATCAAATGTAACTGCCAATGAAGGAAAAAAAGACAAAAATAAGCACATTAGTAATCATCCAGGAAATACACACCAAAACCACAACAAGCTATCACTTTATACCCAGAAGGATGGCTAAAGTAAAAAAGACAAACAATATTAAGTGCTGACAGGGATGTGGAGAAACAAAACCTCATCCTTTGCTAATGGGATGGGAAAGGGAGCAGGCACTCTGGAAAACAGTCTGGCAGTTCTTCAAAAGATAAAACATAAAATTCCCATGTGAACCAGCAATTCCACTCCTAGGTATATCCCACGAGAAATAAAATCACGTCCACAGCAACACTATACTAAATGCTTACAGCAGTACTGTTCGTAACAGCCACAAGTGGAAACAACTCACATGTTGTTTCATCCACTGACAGCTGGATAAACAGGACGTGGTCTAAATGAAATATTATTTGGCCGTAAAAAGAACTGCATGCAGTACTGATGCATGCTACAACATGGCAAACCTCAAAAACATTACGGTTAATGGAAAGAAGACAATCCAAAAAGGCCACATGCCGTAGGATGCTGGGAGCACAAAGCGTGAAACATCAGAACAGGCAAATCCATGCAGATGAACCGCAGATCAGTGGCCACCAGGGGCTGAGGAAAGGAGGTAATGTGGCCACTGAGGAGACCAGGGTTTCATATGGAGAGGAAATGTCTTAGAATAAGAATGTGGCAACTGTTGCACAATTCTGTGAATACACTGAAAACCACTGAATCACACACAGTAAACGGGAGACAGACAGACCGACCAGTGGGAATACATAGGCAGGAGATGGGAGGAGTTCACTCCCCTTTCCACGTACGTCCCCCGACGCCCCAGTACTGGCCCACCAGCAGCACATGCCATTACTCTGTGCTTATGGCCTTCAAGGTTGAACACTTAAAGCCTCAACTAAAACACAATTTCTTTCTCTGCCTTGGGTTTTAAATCTGTTCTTATACAAGTAGAGATATTGCAAAGGTCTATCACATGGGGAAAAACACAAGGTTGCTTTCTGCCCCAGCTAGGACGACCGGGCAGCCTCTAGTCCAGCTCCACCACCTCCTGGCTTCCGAGTCCGGGAGGAGGCTCATTAATTACACCGAGATGGATGCCTCAGGGAGGCTGGGAGGAGAGCGCCAGCCAAAAGTGGGGCGAGCTGCTCCCTTCGGAGGACATTTCTCTCCTCATAATTACATTAATTGCAATTAGCTCTCTCCTCCTTCATAATTCTTTTGCACTGACACCTGCAGAAGTCCTCTGGCTCCTGTTCAACGCCATTTTCCTGCTGCTGCGGATCCAGCAGCTCATTTCCCATTTGGTCCCAGAAGCACAAAGCTGCTCCACCCAGCAGCCCTGGGTGACGTGCCTCCGTGTGCACGCGCGCTCTGCTTTCACCAACGGCCCACGCCTCATCTTCATACCGAAATTAATTTCTCTCCTAGTCAGCCCTGAAATAAAGTTACTAATGATGGACGGATACTTCATCTTTTCCTCCTAATTCATTCACCCTTAAGGAAAAGTTTCACAAGTAATTAAATTGATTTTTCCATTCTATTTGGGACACAGATCTATTTAGAACAGCAAAGTCATAGAAAGCCTGATTTCTCAGCAAGGACCCCTTGGGGGGCCCGGCGATGTGACTGCTACGCAAGAGGCACTTCCTGAAGCCGGCTTGGAGGGGCCTCTGTGGACTGGTGGCCGAGCGCACATCAGGCTTCTGCCTAATTGACATGTGCTGTATAAATTACACTCAGAAGGGATTCGCAGGCACTTTCTGGATCCGAAAAGCTCTTTAATATTAATGCAGTTTGAATCCTTCTTGAATACTATTCAATTCTTATTACTGAAGTAAAAACTTAGACATGTGACGTTAGTGGCATAGCTAAGCAGCTGGAACAGTGTGACCAGAGTAGCCATCTCTAATTACCCAGGAAAGTCACTGAAACTTCCCCAAAGAAACAAACAGTCCTAGTGAAGCTTGGGCCCCTATGAAGTCAGTAAGATAGCTTTATAAAGCTAAGCTTTTCACCCAAATACAGAACAGGATTTCTTCCTATTTGCTGTTCAGAATGAAAAAGCACCTCAATACAAAGTTAAAACAAAAAACCAAAGCTGGCTCCATCATTGATACCTAACGTGAACTGCATGCCAGGCAGCCTGCCCAGTCCTCTAAGACTGTGGACTGTGTGTATACATACGGATGCTGGCGCCCCGGCCCCCGTGCTGTTCGAGGGTGGACCGTGTGTATATATACGATGCTAGCGCCCAGCCCCTGTGCTTTTCGAGGGTGGACTGTGTGTATATATACGATGCTAACGCCTCAGCCCCCGTGCTGTTCAAGGGTGGACTGCGTGTATATATACAGATGCTAGCGCCCCAGCCCTCGTGCTGTTCAAGGGTGGACTGTATGTATACATACAGATGCTAGTGCCTCAGCCCCCGTGCTGTTCAACGGTGGACTGTGTGTATATATACAGATGCTAGCACCCTAGCCCTCGTGCTGTGCAAGGGTAGACTGTACGTATACATGCAGATGCTAACGCCTCAGCCCCCATGCTGTTCAAGGGTGGACTGTGTGTATATATACAGATGCTAACACCCCAGTCCTCATGCTGTGCAAGGGTGGACTGTATGTATACATACAGATGCTAACGCCTCAGCCCTCGTGCTGTTCAAGGGTGGACTGTGTGTATACATACAGATGCTACCGCCTCAGCCCCCGTGCTGTTCAAGGGTGGAACTGAATCTGCAGTATTTCCAAAGTATGCTTGTATAATGGATCTACAGTGGGCAACCACCCTCAAATGCAAACAACTGCTCATCAACTGTTATGGCTGAGCCTGGGTCACATCTGCAAACACTGATGCCAGCTTCCAAATTCATCTCTGATAGTTCCCCTTGTTGTCACTGCTTTGGGTTCTTCTTGCACTGATGTTGTAGAAATGCAACTGTGATTCTAAATTTCAAATACATCTCTAATAGGTTTTTAGTTCATCATGACTGCTAGTTCTTTTTCCCACATTTCCATTGTCAAAACAGTATCTTTGAACATTCTGATGGCTTACAATTTTGTTGAAAATAGTCATCTTCTCTGCTCCATAAATGGAGGGGATTTTCATTTTTAGATTTCTGAACATCAATTACAATGACCAAGCCGATGGGTATTTTCATTTCTACCTCTATCTCCTTACAATCCTCGCTTGATTGCTTATAGCAATTATCCATCTACCAAGTGTATTAAGTTTAGTCCATAAACATCATAAAAGATGAAAGAATACTGTCACATATCTGTTTAAAAGGCGATGGTCCACACTCCTGTCATAAAATATTACGTGATGAAGCCCATCCTCTCGAATGACTAATTGGCTGAAACCATATTCCCTCCATGTCCTTAGAATACTATTTACTCGTTGACGCTTGATTTTAAGAAAATTCATCTAAGATATCTTCCACTGAACACACACAGTCTGCAAATTTGCTGATATGATCAATTTCACCATCATCATTAGCATCTAGAGAGCTGCTCTCACTCTGTCTGCATTCATCTTCTGATTCATTTAATAATGGTGAAATGTCTTCCTCTGCCAATTTTCCTCTCATTGCCATTACAAGTGAAAAATAAAAAAATTCTACATTCTCTGTGTTTAGTGAAAGCTAAAAGAAAAACAGACTTCAAAAATGGTGTCTACAGATTGTCTGTATAGCTTTTTGAAAGATAACGCAATCACTTGGGTAACACAGTAAGAAAACTCATGGATCATATGAAAGATATGGTTTATTCCACTATAATATGGTGCCTGATGTCATCTCTCATTCTTCCATTCTATGGTTTTAGTCTATTTCGACCATAGTTAGAAATAACTGGCCAAGCACGGTAGCGCACGCCTGTAATCCCAGCTTCTTGGGAGGCCAAGGCAGGTGGATCACCTAAGGTCAAGAGTTCGAGACCAGCCTGGCCAACATGATGAAACCCCGTCTCTACTAAAAATACAAAAATTAGCCAGCTGTGGTGGCTGCCTGTATTCTCACGTACTCTGGAAGCTGAGGCAAGAGAACTGCTTCAACCTGGGAGGCAGCGGTTGCAGTGAGCTGAGACTGCGCCGCTGCACTCCAGCCTGGGAGACAGAGGAAGACTCCATCTCAAAAAGAAAGAAAGAAAGAACAGCTGAATAACAGTAAAATATCGACAGACAAAACAGCAAAATGTTTCCAGATACAGAAAAAATAATACCATTAAGGTGTGATAATGCAGCCATGCACTGCTTAACAGGGACATATTCTGAGAAATGTATCATTAGTCTATTTCATCATTGTGTTAATGTCACAGAGCGCACTTACACCAACCGAGAATGAAGCCTACTGCACACCTAGGCAATATGGTATAACCTGTGGCTCCTGGGCCATAGACCTGTGCAGCGTGTTACTGTACTGAATACTGCGGGCAAATGGAACACAAAGGTCAGTTTCTGTGTATCTAAACTTATCTAAACCCAGAAAAGATACACTACAAATAAAGCATAGAGACAAAAAAACTGTACTGTATAGGGCACGTATGATGAATGGAGCCTGCAGGAATACAAGTTACTCTGCGTGGGTGAGTGAATGGGTGGGTGGGTGCATGAGTGGGTGTGTGTGTGTGTGGGTGAGTGAGTCAGTGAGGCAGTGAGTGGGAGGGTGAGTGAGGGAGTGGTGAGTGGTGTGAGAGTGAGTGTGAGTGGTGAGTGGTGAGGGGCGAGTGAGTGGTATAAGTGACTGGTGAGTGTGGTGTGAGTAGTGAGTGTGAGTGAGTAGTGTGAGTGGTATAGGTGGTGAGGGAGTGGTAAGAGTGCTGAATGTGAGTGGTGTGAGTGCTGGGTGTGAGTGGTGTGAGTGCTGAGTGTGAGTGCTAAGTGTGAGTGGTGTGAGTGCTGAGTGCTGAGTGTGAGTGCTGAGTGCAGAGCATGAGTGCTGAGTGTGAGTGGTGTCTGTGAGTGCTGAGTGTGAGTGCTGAGTTCTGAGTGTGAGTGCTGAGTGCTGTGAGTGGTGTGAGTGCTGAGTGTGTATGGTGAGTGCTGAGCGTGTGTGCTGAGTGCAGAGTGTGAGTGCTGAGTGTGTGTGGGGAGTGCTGAGTGTGAGTGCTGAATGTGAGTGCTGTGAGTGCTGAGTGGTGTGAGTTCTAAGTGTGAGTGCTGAGTGTGTGTGGTGAGTGCTGAGTGTCAGTGGTGTGACCAGCCTGAGGATGTTTTACAGTCAACTTTTTCATTCGAAGTATTACATTCTAAAATAACGATTCTAGTAGAGTAAGCACTTAAACTGGAAACATGGTCATTCACTATCATGATCAAGTATTGTGAACTGCATTTCTCACACAGCCAGCAGTGCAGTGGGTTTGTTTACACCAGCATCACCACAAACACGTGGGTAATGCGTGGTGCTAAGACATTACAATGGCCATGATGTCGCCAGGCAAGAGGAATTCTCCAGCTCACATACACTTCTGCGGCATACGCCATGCAACACTGACAAGAACGTCATTCCGTGGCGCATAGCTATATATTTACAACAGATTCGATGGGCCCATGTGGCAAGCTAGAATGCATTTTATTCTATTTTTCAAAAATATGTAGATTTTCTCCTTGTTTTTCAAAGAACAGGATAAAAATCATGAAATATCAAACCTTATAGACAGTTTGAAATGTTTAAACAGGAATCCTACAATGGATGTGAGATTATGCCTTTCTTCAAAACAAAAGCAAAGTACACAGCATCCCTGCAGCCAGAATAAAAAGCCCTGCAACCCTTCACAGCAGACCACAGAAAAGCCAAATAGGGTGATGGTGAGATGACAATATTACACTCAAGAATAGCTGTACACTTGAGAATCTGAATCAATTTTAAAACAGTCCCTAAGACTAGTCTCATTTATTTTTGAGGAGTTCACTTTTTGCTAAGTAGTTTTTACTCTGAGTGAAAAACTTGAAAACCACTGCAGACTAAGTCCATGCGGCTTCTGAAGAGCAGCATGCACCCTGCTCGCTTGCCAGGTTGGTAAATACTCAAGACTAACTTTCTGCTCTACTGGGCTGTGGGTCCTCACAGAGCCAGGCTCCCGTTCACACTTGATTCTTTTGTTCAGGGTTCCACTGCAGAGCCTGAGCGGCTAACTGACAGCCCTTGTCCGGAATCCGACAGATTCCGTGAGCTTGTCTCACGCTCTGCTTGTCAGGCTGTCTGCCAAAATCGTTTGGTAACGGAGTTCATCAAAGGAGGATGGGAATGCCTGCCCTGGCCCCAGGGCCCTGGTGGGGAAGGTTCACTAAAGAGATATGCTACATACTGTTTGGGGCACTGCCTGTACATTCCGAGTTGCTTCAGGGAGGCTGTGCAGGGAGCTGAAAGGAGGGCATGGAGACCGGTGAGGGGCCTGGCCCCAGAGGAACCTGTCTGCTTTGCTGCCCTGAGCACACTGTCCAGCCACGCTGAGCCTCCCAGGCCTCGACTGACCACAGCACAGCCATCACAGGCAAGCGGACAACTCAAGGGAAGAACCACAGCTGTCAGGGTGACCAGCACATGCCCGGCGCCCTCCGGCACCTGATAAACAGCAGCTATCTGCATGATGAATTCTCCACTAAGGTGGAACCACACTTAGGATGAGGCACTCAGACCCTGGCATTAACTCAGAAACTGATGAGGACAGAATAATCCAATGCTGACAGTGATCAAGTGACAGGGAACAGTTGCATAAGCACAGTGCTTCAGAGTTCAGGGGATAGGAGGCCCAGGAGACAGCATGATAACAAAGGTCATGGAGACACGGGCATCTCTGAGGAAGGGACTGGAACACTAGGACAGGGAGGAAGTCTAACTGGTTCCAGCCCACAGACAGCCCACAGCACAGCCTCAGAGCCGCCCGGAGAAGGGACCAATGCAAGAACGGCCCACAGCACAGCCTCAGAGCCGCCCGGGGAAGTGACCAATGCAAGAACGGCCCACAGCACAGCCTCAGAGCCACTCGGGGAAGTGACCAATGCAAGAACGGCCCACAGCACAACCTCAGAGCCACCCGGGGAAGTGACCAATGCAAGAACGGCCAACAGCACACCCTCAGAGCCACCCGGGGAAGTGACCAATGCAAGAACGGACCACAGCACAGCCTCAGAGACGCCAGG
>CAUYQU010072705.1:0-14828 GCA_963574635.1 Cheracebus regulus | reverse complement strand
AGTGGGGCCAATATTCAACATTCTTAAAGAAAAGTATATTCAACCCAGAATTTCATATGCAGCAAAACTAAGCTTCATAAGTGAAGGAGAAATAAAATCCTTTACAGACAAGCAAATGGAGTTTTTGTCACCACTAGGCCTTCCTTACAAGAGCTCCTGAAGGAAGCACTAAACATGGAAAGGAACAACTGGTACCAGCCACTGATAAAACATATCAAATTGTAAAGACCATCAACAATATGAATAAACTGCATCAACTAACAGGCAAAATAACCAGCTAGCAACATAATGATAAAATCAAATGCACACATAACAGTATTAACCTTACTATAAACAGGCTAAATGCCCCAGTTAAAAGACAGACTGGCAAATTTGAAAACAAGTCAAGACTTACTGGTGTGCCGTATTCAGAAGACCCATCTCAAGTGCAAAGACACACGAAAGCTGAAAAGAAAGCGATGGAGGATTATTCACCAAGCAAATGAAAAGAAAAAAATAAGCAGGAGTTGGAATCCTAGTCTCTCGTAAAACAGGCTTTAAACCAACAAAGCTCAAAAGAGACAAATTTCTTTACCCAATGGTAAAGAAATCAATGCAAAAAAAAAGCGCTAATTATCCTAAATATATATACACCCAATACAAAAACACCCAGATTCATAAAGCAAGCTCTTAGAGACCTACAAAAAGACTTAAGACTCCCACACAATAACAGTGGAAAACTTTAACTCCCCACTGTCAATATTAGATCAGTAAGACAGCATACCAACAAAGATATTCAGGACTTGAACTCAGCTCTGGATCAAGTAGACCTAATAGACATCTACAAAACTCTCCACCCCAAATCAACAGAATGCACATTCATCTCAGCACTACATTGCACTTATTCTAAAATTGACCACATAATTTGAAGTAAAACACTCCTCAGAAAATGAAAAAATAAAAATCATAATAATTTCTCAGACGACAGTGCAATCAAATTAGAACGCATAATTTAAAAACTGTGCCACTACATTGAAACTGAACAACCTGCTCCTGAATGACTATGGGGTAAATATCAAAATTAAGACAAAAATAAAGAAGTTATTTGAAACCAATGAGAACAAAGACACAAACTACCAGAATCTCTGAGACACAGCTAAAGCAGTGTTTAGCAAGAAATTTATAGCACTAAGTGCTCACAAGAGAAAGGAGGAAAGATCTAAAACTGACACCCTAACATCACAATTAAGAGAACTAGAGAAGCAAGAGCAAACAAATTCAAAAGGTAGCAGAAGACAAAAATCAACTAAGATCAGAGCAGAACTGAAGGAGATAAGAGACACAAAAAACTCTTCAAAAAAAGTCAATGAAGCCAGGAGTTTTTTTTGAAAAGATTAACAAAATAGATAGACCGCTAGCCAGATTAATAAAGAAGAGAGAAGAAGCAACTAGACACAATAAAAAAGGGGGATAAAATAAAAAGGTATCACCACTGATCCCACAGAAATACAAACTACCAACCAAGAATACTGTAAATACCTCTACGCAAATAAACTAGAACAAATAAATACATTTCTGGACACACCTACCCTCCCAAGTCTAAACCAGGAAGAAGTAGAATCCCTGAATAGACTAATAACAAAATCTGAAATTGAGGCAGTAAATAATAGCCTACCAATAAAAAAAGTCCAGCACCACTCAGTTTCACAGCCAAATTCTCCCAGAGGTACAAAGAGAGCAGGGACCATTAGTTCTGAAACTATTCCAAACAACAGAAAAAGAGGGAACCCTCCTCAACTCATTTTTTATGAGGCCATCATCATCCTGATACCAAAACCTGGCAGAGACAACAAAAAAAGAAAATTTCAGGACAATATCCCTGATAAACATTGATGTGAAAATCTTCAATAAAATACTGCAAACTGAATCCAGAAGCAAATCAAAAAGCTTAACCACCAAGATCAAGTTGGCTTCATCCCTAGGATGCAAGGCTGGTTCAACATACACAAATCAATTAATGTAATATATCACATAAACAGAATCAATGACAAAAACCACATGATTATCTCAATAGATGCAGAAAAAAACCTTTGATAAAATTCAACACCCCTTCATGCTAAAAACTCTCAGTAAACTAGGTATTGATAAAATGTATCTAAAAATAATAAGAGCTATTTATGACAAACCAATGTCATACTGAATGAGAAAAATCTGGAAGCATTCCCTTTGAAAACCGGCACAAGACAAGGATGCCCTCTCTCAAAACTTCTATTCAACATAGTATTGGTAGTTCTAGCCAGGGCAATCGGGCAAGAGAAAGAAAGAAAATGTATTCAAATAGGAAGAAAGGAACTCAAATTGAGGTTTTTTTTTTTGCAGAAGACATGACTGTATATGTATAAAACCCCATCATCTCAGCCCAAAATCTCCTTCAGATGATAAGCAACTTCAGCAAAGTCTTAGGATACCAAATCAATGTGCAAAACCCACAGACATTTCTATAAACCAATAACAGACAAAGAGCTAAATCATGAGTGAACTCCCATTCGCAACTGCTGCAAAGAGAATAAAATATCTACAAATACAATTTACAAAAGATGTGAAGGACCTCTTCAAGGAGAACTACAAACCACTGCTCAAAGAAATAAGAGAGGTCACAAACAAATTAAAAAAAAAATCCATGCTCATAGATAGGAAGAATCAATATTGTAAAAATGGCCATACTGTTCAAAGTAATTTCTAGATTCATTGCTACCACCATCAAGCTACAATTGACTTTCTTCATAGAATTGGCAAAACCTACCTTTTATTTCATATGGGACCAAATAAGAGCCTGCATAGCCAAGGAAAAAGAACAAAGCTGGAGGCATCACACTACCTGACTTCAAACTATACTACCAGCCTACAGTAACCAAAACAGCATGGTACTGGTATCGAAACAGATATATAGACCAATGGAACAGAACTGAGGCCTCAAAAATAATGCCACACATCTACAACCATCTGAACTTTGAAAAATCTGACAAAAACAAGCAATGGGGAAAGGATTCCCTATTTAATCAATGGTGTTGGGAAAACTGGCTAGCCATATGCAGAAAACTCAAACTGGACCCCTTACACCTTATACAAAAATTAACTCAAGATGGATTAAAGACTAAAACAGAAGACCTAAGATTATAAAAACCAAACCAAAACAAAACAAACAAACAAACAAACAAAACCCTAGGCAATACCATTTAGAACATAGGCATGGGCAAAGATTTCATGACTAAAACACCAAAAGCAATGACAACAAAGATAAAAATTGACAAATGAGATCTAATTAAACTAAAAATGCTTCTGGCACAGAAAAAAAAAAATCAGAGTGAACAGGCAACCCACAGAATGGGAGAAAATTTTTGCACTCTATCCATCTGACAAAGGGATAATATGCAGAATCTACAAAGAACTTAACCTCTATCAAAAAGTAGGCAAGGGATATAAACAGACACTCCTCAAAAGAAGACATCTATGAAGCCAACAAACATATGAAGAAAAGCTCATCATCACTTGCATTTTAGAATGACAATCATTAAAAAATCGGAAAACAACAGATGCTGGAGAGGATGTAGAGAAATAGTAACACTTTTACACTGTTGGTGGGGGTGTAAATTATTAGTTCAACCATTGTGGAAGACAGAGTGGCAATTCCTCAAAAATCTAGAACCAGAAATACCATTGGACCCAGCAATCCCATTAGTGGGTATATGCCCAAAGGATTATAAATAATTATACTACAAAGATGCATGCACACGTATGTTTACTGCAGCACTGTTCACAACTGCAAAGACTTGGAACCAACCCAAATGCCCATCAATAATAAACTCAATAAAGAAAATGTGGCACATATACACATGGAATACTATGCAGCCATCAAAAAGAATGAGTTCATGTCCTTTGCAGGGATATGGATGAAGCTGGAAACCATCATTCTCAGCAAACTAACACAAGAACAGAAAACCAAACACTGCATGTTCTCACTCATAAGTGGGAGCTGAACAATGAGAACACATGGACACAGGGAGGGGAACATCACACACCGGGGCCTCTCAGGGTGGAGCCTAGGGGAGGGATGGCATTAGGAGAAATATCTAACATAGATCATGGGTTGATGGGTGCAACAAGTCACCATGGCATGTGTATACCTATGTAACAAACATGCACGTTCAGCACATGTACCACAGAATTTAAAGTATAATAAAATCTGCTTTTAATTACAAAGATCTTTAAAAAAATCCTTTTCAATCTCTTACTACCACATCACAGCTGAGACAAACTGCTGATATTTTAAAAGTAACAAATACTAAACCAGAAGGAACTAGACTTAGGAACCAAACTCAGGTTGCTGTAGTGAACAGGGTAGAATCTTTGGATTGGGAAGCCAACACTGCTCCTTCAGTTTGGCCTTGGCTGGCAAAAGGCCTTGCTATGTGTACAAAACCTCTTTTAAAATGTTTTAAAAAACAATTTCTGCTAACTGGATTTTTTTTTTCTTTTTTTTTCTTTCTTTGGCAGCTACAAAAGTTCTGGCCAATTCAGATAACTTGCTTTCCACAATTTGGAACATTCCCTTGGATTTGACGAAGTCAGAAGGAGATGGCCATATTTGATGGAAGAAAAGTGAAACAACAAAACCCCAAACATAAAAACAGTTAAGCAAAATGAGCAAATGTACAATTCATATGATTACTGAGTGTTCTAATGGTAAGAAGAAATTAAAACCAGCTGGTTGGTTAAATTTTCGTCATTAAAAAAAATTTTAAGACAAATCTCTAATTTAGCTACTTACCTGGAAATAAGGCTCAGGCTGATGATTGTTCTCTACCATCTTAAAAGCAGAAAAAAACTCATACTCACCTTCCCTGTCAGTGGCAAGCTGAAACTGAAGAATGGAGGTGCCTGCTCTCCATCATCATGCAAGCAGGAAAAACTTGCCTTTCTTGTTGGAAATGAGTAAAACTTGAGGAGTTGTAAAGCAAAATGAACCTTAGATCTCAACCAAATTTTGGGAGATTAGGGACTCTGTGGAAGGGAGAAGCTCCCCAACCTCAGCAAATTAACCTATTGGTTTGAGCAATAAGAAGGGCACAGGTTGGTATCTAGCAATAATGTGATTTACTAAAGGTCAGGGCCACCTTTGACATGTCCTTCTCTGTCTTTTTTTTAAATCTTTATTGGTATACTCTGTTTGTCAGAGACTAGGATTGTGGCCGGACGCAGTGGCTCATGCCTGTAATCCCAGCACTTTGGGAGGCCAAGAGGGGGCAGATCACCTGAGGTTGGGAGTTTGAGACCAGCCTGACCAACATGGTGAAACCCTGTCTCTACTACAAATACAAAATTAGCCGGTGCTTGTCTGTAATTCCAGCTACTCAGGAAGCCGAGGCAGGAGAATCGCCTGAACCCGGGAGGCGGAGGTTGTGGTGAGCTGAGATCGTGCCATTGCACTCCAGCCTGGGCAACAAGAGCAAAACTCCATCTCAAAAACAAACAAACAAACAAACAGGATTGCAACAATTGCTTTTTTCTGTTTTCCATTTGCTTGAAAGGTTTTTCTCCATTCCTTTGTTTTGAGCCTGTGTGTGGGATTTCATGTGAGATGGGTCTCTTGAAGACAGCATACTCAAATGGGTCTTGTATCCAGCCTGCCCTCCTGTGTCTTTCAATTGGAGCATTTAGCCCATTTACATTTAAGATTAGTAATAATATGTGTGGATTTGATCTTGTCATCATGATGCTAACTGGTAATTTTGCAGACGTGTGTATGTGGTTGGGGTTTTAGCATCACTGATCTGTGTACTTCAGTGCATTTTTTGTAGTGGCTGGTGATATTTTTCTTTCATGTTAAGTGCTTCCTTCAAGAGCTCTTGTAAGGCAAATCTGGTGGTAATGAATTCCCTCAGCATTTGTTTGCCTGAAAAGGATCTTCTCCTTCGTTTATGATGCTTAGTTTTGCTGAACATGAATTTCTGGGTTGAAATTTCTTTTCTTTTGAGAAGTTGAATATTTCTTCTGGCTTCTGGGTTTCAGTTGAGCAGTCTGCTGTTAAGTCTGATGGAATTCCCTTTGCAGGTGACCTTGCCTTTTTTCCTAGCTGCCTCTAGCATTTTCTCTTTCATTTTGACCTTGGAGAATCTGATGATTACGTGTCTTGGGGGATGTTCTTCTCGTGGCATATCTTACTGAGGTTCTCTGGATTTCTATTTAAATGTTGGACTGTCTGGCTAGGTTGGGGAAATTCCCATGAACGATATTCTGAAATGTGTTTCTAAGTTGGTTCCATTTTTCTTATCTCTTTCAGGTATATTAATCACTCATAGATTTGGTCTTTTTATATAATCCAATTTTTCTCTCAGATTTTGTTCATTCCTTTTCATTCTTTTCCCCCCATTCTTGCCTGTTTTCTTTCAGAAAGTAGTTTTCAAGCTCTGAGACTCTTTCCTATGCTTGGTCTATTCTGCTAGGTGGTCTTGCATATGACCTCAGCACTCCCTAGTCTACTTGCCTCTCCCAGGACCCTGGCCTGGTCACACCTGTTTACAGGGCACTCTCAGGTGCCCACACACACTACAAGAATTTTCATAATGCAACACCTTAGTCTACTTGCCTCTCCCAGGACCCCAGCCTGGCCACACCTGCTTACAGGGCACTCTCAGGTGCCCGCACACACTACAAGAATTTTCATAATGCAATCACACACAATCACACCTTAGTCTACTTGCCTCTCCCAGGACCCCGGCATGGCCACACCTGCTTACAGAGCACTCTCAGGTGCCCACACACACTACAAGAATTTTCATACTGCAATCACACACAATCACAATGTGATTGCATTAGAAAATTCTTGTAGTGTGCTTTTCAGCTCTATCCCATCAGTTATGTTCTTCTTTCTACTGATTATTTTGTTTGTTAGCTCCTGCAATGTTTTACAATGACTTTTAGCTTCCTTTCATTGGATTACAACATACGTCTTTCACTCAGTGAACTTTGTTTCTACCCATATTCTGAATTCTACTTGTATCATTTTGGACATCTCAGCCTCAGCTTAGTTCTAAACACTTGAACAGGCTGGAGAGTTGATGCAGTCATTTGGAGGAAATAAAAGGCATGCTTTTTGAGTTTTCAGTGTTCTTGCACAGATTCTTCCTCATCTTTATGAACTTGTCCACTTTCAACCTTCAAGGTTGCTGACCTTAGGACAGGGTATTTTTCTTTTATTGTATTTGATGACCTTGAGAATTTGACTGTGGTGTAAAGTGGATTCAGCTAACTGGCTTCATTTTTGGAGGATTTTAGGGGGTCAGCATTCAGCTTCCAATCCCTGTATTGTGTGCTTTAACTCTGTGGAGCTTGTATTGGGCCCCAACTTTGTTCTCTGGCTCATCGAGGTTTGGAGTCCACTGCACTGAGGGAACCAAAGTGTGGCAGCTGTGGCAGAGTGCTAGCGGATACAAAAGTGCCTACCTCCCTGCAGGCATTCACCCAGTGGTAGAGACAAGACAGCCTGGGTGGGGGCCAGAGGGCCCCTGCTGTGTGCTACTGCACTGGAGGTAGTGCTGGTTCAGGGCAGAGTGCTGGCCAGTGCAGGTCTGGGTGCCTTCTCTGTGCCCCACTAAGCAACAGTGGCTGCTCAGGGTATAAGAGGGTCCCTTTTTCTCTGTGCGGCATTAGCTGAAGGGCGAGGTGCTGGTGGGGTGGGGTTTTTGGTTCTGTGCCTGCCATGGCTCTGACTTCAATGGCAGTTTGTGTGGGATGAAGTGTGTGCTACACTCCCCTGTAGCAAAACACACACACACACACACACACACACACCCCAGCAAAGCAATGTAGGAAGTTTCTGTATAAAGAGCCTCCATATGCAGAGGCAATGTAGAGGCTAGTGCATGCCTGGAGTGGTCACCTTGCTGCAGATCTCCACTGGTCATCCACAGTCCACTGGCACAGAAGCTATGGTGTAGGCACCTGAGTGCCCTGTAAGCAGGTGTGGCCAGGCTGGGGCCCTGGGAGAGGCAAGTAGACTAAGGAATGCTGAGGTCAGACCAGCTTCATCTCATGTGCAAGAATGTCCAGCAAAGATCAGGTCTCAGAGGATAATTCTCTCAAAAGTGAAGCCCCAGCACAGCACAGCTGCTCTACAAAAATGTGGCCAGATTTCTTTATTCAGCAAGTCTCCTTTTTAAAGAAAGAAACCCTTAGACCTGATCTCTACTGGGCAGTCTTGCAAATGAGATGTGGCTGGTCTGACCTCCATACTCCTAAAGTGCTGGGATAAAATGTCTCATAAGAGCAAGTGGAGCCTAGAGAGACACCTGCCTTGCCCTCTGGGCTTCACATTGGCTGGCCTGCTGCTCCCCCACTTTGCTTGTCTCCTGGGGGCTCAATTCCAGAGATGTGAATTAGCCATCATTAGTGTAATCAGCCCAGGATGGAGGGTCTGTGCTCTGGGCCCAAGCCAGGGTTCCCTGTCTGGAGATGAGCAGTGGGGGGTGTGTGGCAGCCATGGGGAGATGGACTGTCTTGTTCCTTGGGTCAACTACAGCTTTTTGAGGATGTCAATATGATACTTAGGTTCTTTGCTCCCTTGATATTCTGAGGGTAGCAAGGGCAGTTCCACTGCAGAGGCAGAGAGGATTTCAGTTGATCCTGGAAGCTCTGTCCAGAAAACTGCCAAGTTGCTACTGGCTTGATAGCTCCAGTGAGGGGCTGGCTACAGACCCAGGCCAGCAAGACCTGCCCATCAAGGAGCTATGGAAACCGGCACCCATGTTCGGCCACTTTTCCATAAGGCTGCTATGGTATGCTGGGGGTCCATTCCATTCCCTAATTGTCTTGCATCTTCCAGTGCCTGAAGGTATCACCTGAAGGTATCACCAAAGGCTGTGAAAAGGCAAAGGCAATAGCCTGCCTCTTCCTCTGGGAGCTCTACCACTGAGGTACAAACCTGTTGCCAATCTGAACACACCAACAGGAGGTGTCTGGAGACAAGCTGAGAAGTCTTGGCTAGTAAGGATGAACAAGAACACACTTGCTTTTAAAAAAGTCTGGCCACATTTTTGTAGAGCAGCTGTGCTGTGATGGGGGTTCACTTCTGCCCTGGTCACCTCAGACACTCTGAAGCCCCAAGGCTGAAATGGCTGAGTTGTCCAAACAGCAAAGATGATAGTCTTATCCTCCCCCTGGAAGCTAACTCCAGGAGGCCAGAGAAACATCTGCCAGCCGGAGAACAGAAGTGAAGGCAGCTGGAGACCCCGGTTGAAGGGCTCCACCCAGTGATTAGAAATGTGGTTGGGGAGTGACTTAAGAGTTTGGCCATATTTTCACAAGGTAGCTGTGCTGTGCTGAGCTACCACTTCCACCCCTGGTCAGCTTGGGCTCTCCAAAGCCCGCAGGTCAGAATGGCTAGTCACCCAAGCAGCAAAGTTGGTGGCCTGCCCCTCTCTGTGGGAGCTCTGTCCCAGAAACGTTTCAAATCTCCATTGGCCAGGGAACACTGGTGGGGGTGGCTGTAGGCCCCAGATGAGAGGTCCTGGTCAGTAAGGAGGAAGATGATCAGGGGCCTGCTTACAGAAGCAGCCTGGCCATGATTTGGTAAAGCAGCTGTGCTGTGCTGTGGGACCTCTTCTGCCCCTGGTTGGTTTGTACTCTCCAACACACACAGGCTGGAATAACTAAGTTCCTCCAACAGGAAAGAAGGCAGCCTGCCCCGTCTTTTCTCTCAGAGTTTATCTTCTGTGATGGAGCTGAATTTTTAAGCTGTTAATTTTACTGTAAGCATTACAGTTGTTTAGAAAGAATCTCACTGTTATCTTTTAGGTAAGATATATGAGAATTCATTGTCTCCTGTAAATACACATGTTCATGTCTTGTTCTCTAGAAAGAAGTCTCTTTTTGCTATCTGGCTTTGGTCACAATCATGTAGAGCAGTAGCCAGTCCACAATGACATGATTGAATTTCCATTTACAGTGTTTCCTAGTTGTGTCTTACATTCTCCAGTTCAGAACTGACCATTTTATTCTTCGTTGCCAAAGTGTTAAGCTGTCCACTGTACTTAAATATTGTTTTTTTTTCATTCTTCCTTATCCAATTTTATAGCCTTTAGAATTATCAGCATTCTTTCCTTTCACATTTTCAATGTCCTCCAAAACTTTATTTTCCCTTAGCTGGTTCTGATGTTTTATTGTGTCTAGTTCCAGTCTTAGCATGGCAATTTCTTCCTGCAACATGTGATTTTCATGCAAGAGATCTTTTTCTTTCTTACGGCTAAGAGAAACTTTTAGTTAGCACAAAACAGAATGACATATCATAATTTCTTCTGAAATTAAAGAATAACATGTATATTTGTATAATGAAAGAATTCCCACAGTGAATATTTAACTGAAAAAAAGTTGGACAAAACTTTGAACCTAATAGAACGTTAATTCCAGAAAGTTTAAATATTTATTTAAAGACCACGAAAAATAAATCACTAGAGGATTTTAAAGAATTTCAGAATTGGAAAAGCCTTTCTCTGAATTACAAAAAACCCATAGGCATAAAATATAAGATTAATACATTTGACTGTAATTTTTTACATTTAGTTTACACTCTGATATCTATCCTATAAACCACACCATTGTAAGAGCCTTAGCAATGCATATATTTGGACAGAAGCAATTCCTCAAAGTTTTTAAGTTCCTTTTTCTGAAGAATGTTTTATCAATATACTACTTTTCTAATATTTTTATAGTTATAACAATTATATTTATTCATAACTGTTAAATCTAAGTACTATATCCTTCTACATGTACACAACTGCATCTAAGCATTGCACTTCTACCTACATACAACACTGAACTCATTTAAGATTACAATTCTTTAATAGAGAAATCAAAAAATATATGTGGCTGGGTGCTGTGGCTCATGCCTGTAATCCCAGCACAGTGTAACATTCAGTGTTGTATGCAGCACTGCACTTCTACACGTGATTGGGTGCAGTGGTTCACACCTATAATCCCAGCCACTGAGGCGGGTGGATCACAAGGTCAGGAGTTTGAGACCAGTGTGGCCAACACAGAAAAACCCCATCTCTTCTAAAAATAATTGGCCAGGTCTGGTGGTGTGCACCTATAATCCCAGCTACTCAAAAGGTTGAGGTAGGAGAATCATGTGTACCTGGGAGGTGGAGGTTGTAGTGAGCTGAGATCATGCCATTGCACCCCAGCCTGGGCAATGGTGCAAGACTCTGCTTCAAAATAAAAGTGTGTGTATGTGTGTGTGTGCACGTGCACACGCACGCATGTGCATGTGTGTGTATAAAATGCAGAATTTTCCCCAGGTCTTCTAATGTTACTTCTAGTGATCCTCCACAAAATCATAGTTACTTCTGCGGTATAACTATATAAATACAAAAGAAGCCTTTAATTCAAAATATGAATGATAAATAAGATACAATGTATAGAGTTTTTCTTAGAAATGAGATTATTTGTTATTGCAATAACTATTATTTCCTCTTTATAATGTTTGAAACAGTGATAAGTGTGAAATACGGGAAAATATACTGAATTATTTCTCTGGGAACAAAATACTTATCAATAAATTATCACTAAATGTATACCATGGCATGTCACTGTTTTCAAAGCTCTTTGCGTTAAAAGGAGAAACTACTTGGCGCAAATTCCTACTCTCCACAAAAGAATAATGACAACAATGTGACCTCTGACCCAGCTATTTGTTTCCTACTTTCCTACTTTCCTATAAACTGACTTCTCTATTAATATTTTTAGAAGATAAACTAATATCCAAAAACTAGAAAATCTGTTGTTAGTAGCAAACCTTAGTTCTGATATTGGAAAGATCATCAATTCTTATGAAAAATATTAAATGCTTCTCCTTTGGATTGAGGCCATTGTGAATGTCATTATTTGACTTGCAAGCAAATGGAGTTGAATTCAGAACACAGCTTTATCCTATATGTACATATATAGATATATAATAAAGGATATATAAGATATATACATATATATGATTTAAAAATACTTTCTATTTTCCAAAACAGAGTTGGTTTTTAAAATACATACGTGGAAGGATCCAAGAAGGCCGATTAGGAGCAGCTCAGGATTGCAGCTCCCAGTGAAAGCGTGGAGGGTGAGTGGATGCTGCATTTCCAGATAGATTTTTATTGCCCACAGACCAGGAGATTGCCAGGTGGAGGAGCCCCACGGGTCGCCAGCGTGGCTGGTTTGGCCAGCGTGGCTGTTTAGGCCGCCGCGGCTGTTTTGCTGGTGCCCCGGAGTGGTGGTTCTCCATACAAAAT
This sequence comes from Cheracebus regulus, assembly GCA_963574635.1. NCBI lineage: Eukaryota > Metazoa > Chordata > Mammalia > Primates > Pitheciidae > Cheracebus > Cheracebus regulus. Next base: position 2,517 of record CAUYQU010072705.1, on the reverse strand, counting down.
ACACGGGTCTGAGTGCCATTTTAGCTGGTGACTGGAACTCCGGGAAGGCAGAGTCACCCATTCATCTGATTTAAAAGGGAACTGAAACAGGGAGCCAAGCCAGGAGATTCCCAGGCAAAAAAGTACCATGAATCTCAGCGCTGCTGTTTCAGCCAGCACAGTGGGTCATTGCACAGGAAATCACACAGATCCCAGCACCTTTTCCACAGGTGACTGGAACACCTGGGAGACAGTCAGCCGTTCAACTAAAAAAAAAAGTCTCTGAGGCAGGGAGCCAGGTGATCAGGCTTGGCAGGTCCCATCCCCACAAAAATCAGCAATCAAATTCTCTGGATTGAGAGGATTTACAGCAAGCACAGCTGAACCTGGGATGGTCCAGCTCTGTGGGGGAGGGGCGTCCACCATTACCAAGGCAATCCACCACTACGGAGGTAGTTTGTCATTGCTGAGGCAGCCCGCCATTAGAGAGAGTCCGCTGTATAGAGGTGGGCCACCACTGCCGAGGCAGTTCTAACTACACCAATATACAAAACTGCAGGGAAGTTAACATGGCAGCTGGGCGGAGCCCACAGCAGCTCAGCAAAGCCTTGGCAGGCAGACGGTCACCAGGCTGCCTCCTCGCTGGGCAAGGCAGCCCTGAAAAAAGGCAGCAGCGCAACAGAAACTCATAAATAAAGCTCTAATTCCCCGGGACAGAGCACCTGGCAGGGAGGGGGAAAAAAGGAGTTTATGAGTTCTGCTGCAGCAGACTTAAATGTACCTGCCCAGCAGCTCTGAATGAACAATGGAGCTCACAGCTCAGCACTTGAGCTCTTGTAAAGGACAGACTGTCTCCTCAAGCAGCTCCCTGACCTCCATATATCCAAAAACTCACCTCATAAAGGGAAGCTCAGACTGACATCTGGTGGGTACCCTTCTGGGACAAGGATAGCAGAAGAAGAAACTGGCAGCAACCCTTACTGTTCTGCAGCAGCTGCAGGTGATCCCCAGGCAAGCAGGGCCTGGAGTGGACCTCCACAGTCCTACAGCAGAGGGGACAGACTTTGTTAGAAGGAAAACTAAGAAACAGAAAGAAAGAACTTCATCATCAACAAACTGAACGTCCACTCAGAGACCCAATCTGAAAGTCAACAACTACAAAGATGACAGGTGGATAAATCCACAAAGATGGGAAGAAATCAGCACAAAAGGATGAAAACACCCGAAACCAGAACACCTCTTCTCCAAGGGATCACAACTCCTAACCAGCAAGGGAACAAGGCTGGAGAATGAGTGTGATTAATTGACAGAATCAGGCTTCAAAAGGTGGGTAATAAGAAACTTCTGTGAGCTGAACGAACATACTCTAACCCAATGCAAAGAAACTAAGAATCTTGAAAAAAGATTTGACGAAATGCTACTGAGAATAAACAACTTAGGAATATAAGTGAATTGATGGAGCTGAAAAACACAACATGAGAACTACGTGAACCATACACAAGTTTCAACCGCCGAATTGACCAAGCAGAAGAAAAGATATCAGAAGTTGAAGAACAACACAATGAAATAAAACAAGAAGGCGAGATTAGAGAAAAAAAGGGTAAAAAGGAATGAACCAAGTCTCCAAGAAATATGGGAATATGTGAAACGACCTAATCTACATTTGATATGTGTAACTGAATGTGATGAAGAGAATGAATCCAAGCTGGAAAATACTTTTCAGGATATTATCCAGGAAAACTTCCCCAAGGTAGCAAGGCAGGCCAATTGTCAAGTCCAGGAAATGCAGAGAACACCATAAAGATATTCCTCAAGAAGAGCAACCCCAAGGCACATAATTGTGAGATACACCAGGGTTGAAATGAAGGAGAAAATACTAAGGGCAGCCAGAAAGGTAGGGTTAACCACAAAGGGAAGCCCATCAGACTCACAGCAGATCTCTCAGCAGAAACCCTACAAGCCAGAAGAGAGTGGGGGCCAATATTCAACATCCTTAAAGAAAAGAACTTTCAAACCAGAATTTCATATCCCGCCAAACTAAGCTTCATAAGTGAAGGAGAAATAAAATCCATTACGAACCAGCAAGTACTCAGAGATTTCATCACCACCAGGCCTGCTTTACAAGAGCTCCTGAAACAGGCCCTAAACATAGAAAGGAACAACCAGTACCAGCCACCCCAAAAACATACCAAATGGTAAAGAGCAGCGACACAATGAAGAAACTGCATCAACTAACAGGCAAAACAGCCAGCTAGCATCAAAATAGCAGGATCTAATTCACACATGACAATATTAACCCTAAATATAAATGGGCTAAATGCCCCAATCAAAAGACACAGACTGGCAAATTGGATAAAAAGCCAAAACCCACTGGTGTGCTGTATCCAGGAAACACAACTCACATGTAAGGATACACAAAGGCTCAAAATAAAGGGATGGAGAAAGATTTACCAAGCAAATGGAGAGCAAAGAAAAAAAGCAGGAGTTGCAATTCTCGTCTCTGATAAAATAGACTTCAAACCAACAAAGATTAAAAGA
>CAUYQU010072699.1:0-17014 GCA_963574635.1 Cheracebus regulus | reverse complement strand
TCTGTTGTCTCCAGATTTTTTAATGATCGCCATTCTAACTGGCATGAGATGGTATCTCAATGTAGTTTTGATTTGCATTTCTCTAATGACCAGTGATGATGAGCATTTTTTCATATGTTCGTTGGCCTCATGTATGTCTTCTTTTGTAAAGTATCTGTTCATATCCTTCACCCACTTTTGAATGAGCTTGTTTTTTTCTTGTAAATCTGTTTTAGTTCTGTGTAAATTCTGGATATCAGCCCTTTGTCAGATGGGTAGACTGCAAAAGTCTTTTCCCGTTCTGTTGGTTGCCGATTCACTCTAATGACTGTTTCTTTTGCTGTGCAGAAGCTGTGGAGTTTGATTAGGTCCCATTTGTCTATTTTGGCTTTTGTTGCCAATTCTTTTGGTGTTTTAGTCATGAAGTCTTTGCCTATGCCTATGTCCTGAATGGTTTTGCCTAGATTTTCTTCTAGGGTTTTTATGGTGTTAGGTCTTATGTTTAAGTCTTTAATCCATCCAGAGTTGATTTTAGTGTAAGGTGTCAGGAAAGGGTCCAGTTTCCGCTGCTTGTTTTTGTCAGGTTTCAGACAGTACTTTTAAAGGACTTTAACTCAGATACCAACACATTAGTATTCAATAAATGATTACCGTAATTTTCCTTATAATGATCTCAGAGAGGCAAAAGTGATTGAATGTAAGGCACTGAGGACAGAGCCCTTTGATCTGTGAGAAGGGGCAGAGGTGGGGAGCTGCCAGGAGATGAACTGGAGGAAACACGGAAACCAAGATCATAGAACTAAACATTCATCATGGTAATGAGACAAACTGAGAATTGTTCAGATATGTGCATGTATTAAAATCCTTAATGATGTAAATAGGATTTCAATGTCATCACAATTGTAACAGTAGTAAAAATAAATAAAAATAATTGACTGCCTCATAATGAAAGGCCTGCTATAGGTTACCTTAAAAAGCAAAATCTAGCAATAAGCTGTGTTCTAAAATGCTACTTTTTAAAAAGACTCAGAAATTATAAAAATAAAAAACAAAGATGCTTGTGGTAGCAACATATATAAATATAGATATGTCCAAAACAAAAGGTGGGGCAATTTCAATATCCGGTGATGGGGAAATGATTCGGTAGATGACAGCGGGTGTCTTTTCAATCATGCAAAGCGACCATCGTAGAGCAGCAGCTGCTGTACTGGTGCTGGGGTAGAGGCAAGTAAGATACGGGCCTTGGGCCCTGGCATTCACAGTCAGGTGTGGAGTAGAGACACCGAAACGCGATGCCTCGCCCTGTATCACCTGGTGCACACGCGGTAGATACTAAAGGTGGCCAGGGAGGGTCATGGAAAGGAGAGAAGGTGTCCCAGGGGAGAGCCTGGACAAGGGGAAGCAGGACCTGAGTCTTCAGGGTCGAGTGTGAATCAGCCCGGAGAAGACAGGTTGGGGCAGTCCCCGCGCAGCTCACACGTTTGTTCCCTGGCACACAGTTGTGCTCTGTGAATGGCAGCGACTGCTACTGACCGAGCAGGGACAACGGGCAGGCAGAGCTGGGGAATCGAGCCGTGTCAGAGCCAGAGCGGGAGTGGGCGTGCTCCTAGGTGTGCGTGCTAGAAGGCGCCACCAGCTACGATGGGAAAGGGGGCAGGAAAGATGGCTTTTGCAAGGGAAGATGAGGACCGTGTTTTGGGATATATTGAGAGTGAGGTGGCTTTGGGACAGCCAGGTCAGGAGGAGTGCAACACAAGTGCAGAGCTCCAGGGAGCCTCAAGGTTACAGATACCAGGACTCTGCTGTGGGGAGGCCTGCGCAGTCACTCAGTGGAAGTGGGTGGAGGAGAGGAGGACTGTGGAGAGGACTGAGAAGGCTAGCGGGCTGGGATAGAGTGGTTCTAGAAGCAGGGGAAGGAGTGATCACACAGGCTTTGAACAGTGTGTGAGAAAGAGCTGAGGAGCATCCGCTGGGCTTGGCACATGAGGTGAGATATTCCTACTGTGAACCCAATAGGTATCATTTTAGAGCCTGGGTTATTAAAAGAAAGTTGAAGACCCTGACTTTGCTACAGTGCAACGTAGCAATGTAGCAAAATTACGCTTGTATGTCATGAATTTATACAAATTTAAAAAAATAAAATATACACTTTTTTAAAAAATCCTAAAACAATAAGACAGGAAGAAACATCAATAAATAAAGGAAATGTGAAATCTAAAAGACAGTCAAAGACCATGCTTCCTTTGATTGGAGCTGTAATTTCCTCACAAGCCTTGCCGCTGTTTTGCAGAAGCTGGCGTCTGACCCACGGTGTAAAGGAATGCCCCTCTCCAGCTTCCTGCTGAAACCCATGCAGAGGATCACCCGCTACCCACTGCTCATCAGAAGTGTGAGTACGCAGGCTGGGGCGGTGGGGTCTGCGTTAGGAGCAGGACGTGCTGAGGTCCATAGAGGCCAGATCCTCAGGGAGCCTCTGAGCGTGCCACCCCACCTGCATACGGTGTGACTCCACGCAAGCGATCCCACTGTCCCAGGGACCAGACACCTACGTGTGCTGTGTGTGTGCGCACAGGAACACACTGAATCGTTGAAGTGGGCAAATCAGAGAGGAATCCAGTGTCATTTGGGTAACCTGTCATTCGCCTTTCAAGAAACTCCCCAGCATCTCAAAGTCATAAGTGTGCTTGTCTAGGCAGGGAAAGGCCCCTCTTGAACCCAGAGAAAGACCAGAGCAACCTTAGACTCCAGTCTTTCCTCAGATCTGCCTCCATCCACCCCCTGAACACCTTCACCTGGATGTCCCAGGAGGCTCCACTCGGCACGTCCTAAACAGAGTTCGTGTCCCTTGCTGTATTCGGCTTCGACATTCCTTCTAAAATTCCTTCCAGCTTTCTTTTTCATACGCAATATGGCCCTCTTGAGCCCATAAGCCTTCTAAGGAAAAGAATGATTTTACAAAAGATTATCCCACAATTCGTTGATTACAGTAACTTACAATGAAAAACAGAAATATGATAAGTCTTTTAGTTCTATTGATAATTGATTATTCCTTGACTTTTGGTCTGTTAGCTCTGTGAACTCAGCATAGACTTAATGTGATAGATACCTGGATGAAACTGACCCAGTAATGCAGGTTCACAGGCCCTTAACTGAAATATGTGGGGCCAGATGTGTTTCAGAATTCAGAATGTAGTTCAAATACCATGTAATATATGACTCCCCACCTAAGCCTTAGGGCAGCACTTATAACCAGCCACACTAATATTCCTACAGTGAAACGTAAGAACAATCACTGTAAGTAGAATAAGTAAATATATCTCTTCTGTTTAGGTCAGATTTTGCCACCAAATGGGTACTGAATAAAAACTTGAGGCCCTCAGGCTTTTCTGCATTTTAGAATTGTGAACAAAGGACTGTGGACTCATCCAACTAGAGGGAGAGTCCAGACAGGAGTTGTCTGGTGATGGCACTAATTTCTGGAGGGACCATGCATTTATTCTGGCCTCTATGTGTTCACAGTTGTAGCATGAGTCGTTTGAAATCGCTTCAGAATGAACAGAATGCATTTCTTCCACATGCTGACAATGTGATTTTATTGTATTTTTTCCTGAGCAAGGGAGTCATTGCCTTCATCAGATTTTTGAAAAGGATCAGTGACCCCAAAAATGTTGTGAACCATTGCTATTCAGCAAGTTCACACTCACCACACTTGCAGGCAGTTTGTATTGGAGGGCCCGCCCTAAAGGTACATGGCTTAAATTTTAGGGGGAGTAGGGAGGCTCCCACCTATTGCCAGGAGCCAGTCAGAGAGCAACCAGAGACCTACACACTTCAGAGCAGTTGATCCATTTAGCGCCGTCACCTTGTCACAGCAGCGTTACCTGTCCCTGTATCTCCAAGAACTTGTGAGACTACAAGTTTCTTAAGGGCAGAAAGTGTCATCTTGTTCACTGTCTGGCGTAGCACCGAGCACATAGGGCCTAGGCAGCACTGAGCACGTAAAAGCAGTCCATAACATGGGGTCACGGGAGCCATCAAGTGAAGGTCCAGGTGGGTGAGACGCAGCTCTTCCCATGTGACACTGCCCACACTTTTCCAGATTCTGGAGAACACCCCGGAGAGCCACACAGATCATTCCTCCCTGAAGCTGGCCCTTGAGCGGGCAGAGGAGCTGTGCTCTCAAGTGAATGAGGGAGTTCGGGAGAAGGAAAACTCCGACCGACTGGAGTGGATCCAGGCGCACGTGCAGTGCGAAGGCCTCGCGGAGGTCAGGCCTGTGAGGTCAAGCCTTGCGCCTCCAGGAAGGCTCTGGGTGGGGAACCAGCTCCAAGCCTTCCCTCACATGGACAGTCTCCACCTTAGCGCAGCCTGTGCAGACTCGACACCCTGCCTGCCCCTGTAAAGGCGTTCCTTCTTTTTTCTTTTCTTGAGACAGAGTCTTGCTCTGTCGCCCAGGCTGGAGTGCAGTGGTGAGATCATCTCAGCTCACTGCAACCTCTGCCTCCAAGGCTCGAGCGATTCTCCCACCTCAGCCTCCTTGAGCAGCTGGGATTACAAGTGCCCACCACCATGCCCAGCTGATTTTTGTATTTTTAGTAGAGCTGGGGTTTTAGCATGTTGGCCACGCTGGTCTTGAACTCCTGGCCTCAAGTGATCCTCCCACCTCGGCCTCCCACAGTGCTGGGATTACAGGCGTGAAGGGCATTGCTTCTTGGATTGTCATCTTCCTTTCTCCTAAGGAGGGAAGACTGGGTTTTTTGTTTGTTTTGAGTTCTTTGAATTCAGCTGGTAGAATCAGTGTTCTGTGGCTAAAAGTAATGATTTTCACTGGGCCAGTTTGAACTCTGAACAGTAATACATTTAAGGATCTCTCATGCAAGGTGAATGATTCTAGCCACATTCTCACCTAGAAAACTCCACCACAGTATCCTTAGGCCCAGGGCACTGGCCTCTCAGGGGCACTGGGATGGTTTGTGCCGGAATTTAAAAAGGGAAATTTTCTTTTTAAGCAACTTATTTTCAACTCTCTCACCAACTGCCTGGGGCCCCGGAAGCTCTTGCACAGTGGGAAATTATACAAGACCAAGAGCAACAAGGAGCTGCACGGATTCCTCTTCAATGACTTCCTGCTTCTTACCTACATGGTCAAGCAGTTTGCTGTTTCCTCTGGCTCTGAGAAACTTTTCAGCTCTAAGTCCAATGCTCAATTCAAAATGTATAAAACGGTGAGTATTGCCTGTCTGGTGGTAGCATCAGGGGCCTAATGAGGTGTTACCTCTATCTTAAGGACCTTTCTGGCTGACCCTGAGCTGTCCTTATGGGACCCTCTTCACCTCGTTCCAGACGGCTCATGCTGCTTTTGCCACTTCCCACAGGAAGAGCCCCATGTGGCTGGGCGCTCCCCACCCACTGCTGGCCGTCAGCCAGACTCCAGCTGAGGTTCTGGCTTTCACGTGGCCAGCTGGCCAGCATGACGCCTGGGCTCACCACTGTCCATGTTCAGAATCGGGTCTATAAGCTGAGCTCAAGCACAGCACCAGCGCTAGTAGCAGTAGAGAGCGCCTTTTGCAGTGGCAATTGTGGGCACTCGGAGCTCCCGTCCCCAGTACCGACACCTGACCCAACTCGATTACTTTCACAGAAACGGAGGCTTCATGACTCTTACAAATGGAGGTTTCGTTTGTTCTGTGTGGAAGACCTTAGACCCTGACCCTTTTTCTCCTCCTCAACAAGGCTCTTCAGAACAGACAGAACTCTCTCTGGACATAGGCGGGTGGAGTGTTCTGGCCCATCTCACAGCCTGTGTTTTGGCCCTAATTCTTTCAGCCCATTTTCCTGAATGAAGTCTTGGTGAAACTGCCCACAGACCCTTCCAGCGATGAGCCCGTCTTCCACATTTCCCACATTGATCGGGTCTACACCCTCCGAACAGACAACATTAATGAGAGGTCAGTCCTGACCATGTGCAGCCTGCCTTGAACCCCGGGAGAAGGCCTGGACATCTCCCTCTGCCATAAACCCATCTCCAGCCATGCTCAAGCCCCACTAATCTGTATCCTGAACCTCTCTTAACATGTCCCCTTTGCTCCAGTCCCACGGTAGGCTTGGTCACCGCAGCCGCCTCCTAACACATTTCCCTGCTTCTAGTCTCTCCTCACACCACTCTGCAGTCTTCGCAAACGGCAAGTCAGCACCTCAGGCCCTGCTACAGTCCCTGCAGGGGCTGCCCACAGGCCACAGGCCACTGTGCTTTGCTGGTGTCTGAGGCTGCAGCCTCACATCCCTCCACCCGCAGACCTCCGCCCCCCAGGCACCCTTGTGTGGGTGCGCCCCCGCCGTTCCCAGCTTCCTTCAGGCTGCAGCTCCAACAGCACCTCCACGATGCCAACCCAGGGGGTGCTGCTGCTCCTCGGTGTGTGCTAGAACCCGTAGTGCCAAGGGTCATCTGTGGGGCCAGAGCATCGTGTGTCTCCGGGTCCCAGCGCCTTGCGAGTGCCTGGGGTTTTGTGGTCAGTCAAGAAGGATCATTAGCAGTTCGCAGCTGGATAAGCATAAGCGTCTTTCGGTTGACTAATATCAGGTCTTTGATAGGAAACTTGTGAAGGTCGAGGTTAGCAAAAGACTGAAGAACACGTGCAGAGCTCTGGGGCTCGGGGCTGAGCTATCAGGGTGGGAAGTGGCCAGCAGCTAACCCTGCTTCTCCTACAGGACCGCCTGGGTGCAGAAGATCAAGGCAGCGTCTGAACAGTACATTGACACCGAGAAGAAGAAGCGCGAGAAGGCTTACCAAGGTATGGGGGTGCCCAGAGGGTGGGATGTAGCCCCCAGGGGCCCTAGGGACCTCCTCCTGCAGTCAGGCTGATGAAATGGGGACGGGCCTGAAAGAGCAGACCTGCTGCAGGATCAGACCACAGAGCCCTCCCCTCTCGAAGCTACCATTGCAATTCCTTTTGGGCCCCTGCCCACACAAACATGGGCTGGCAGTGCTGGCCCTGCCCCTCCCCCTCCCCCGCGCCTTCTCCAGTCCTCTCTCTCCACAACTCACCTCACCTCTGCTTGGGCCGTCGCAGGCCACACCTGTGGTTTGCCTCCCTTTAGCTTCCCAGCAGCCCCTGCTCCTCCTTGCCCTTCCGCCATCCGCCCTCTCCGTCGGCAGCCAGGGGCCTGGACCCTAAGTCTGCCCTCTCCGCCTCCTCCTGCCCCTGCCTCCTCCCCCTTCTCACCTCACCAGACTTCAGTCCACGTCCTGTCCCGTCCGCAACACCAGTGGCCTAGTTAGCAGCTCGGCTCACTTTCCCTGCCCCAGCCCCTGCACTGATGGCAGTCACCGAGGCTCCGCCTTCTCTCTGGACCCTGTGGTCCGGCTGGCCACACTCCCCCAAACCCAGACCTCTGAACAGCGCCCTCCAGAGCCACCTGCCCCACTGCTCCCGCATCACACATCGGCCTTTCCCGGGGGACCACCAGCCTCCTTCCAGCAATGGCTCCTCCCCGGACCCTGTGCGGATGGTAGTGTGGTCCCCAGCCACCCAGGCCCCTCCTTGACGCCTCACACCTGGTCAGCTGCAGGTCCTGCAGTCCTCCTCCCTTGCCACTCTCCCATCGTCCCACTCTTCTGCCCCCATGTCACAGGCCCCCGATCTCCCACCCAGGCTGCAGCACAAGGCTCTCTTTCCTCTCTGCCGCCCATCCTCTTCATTTCTGGAGTATTCTTTCCAGAGCTGCTCTTCCTTCTTCCTGCTGAAGTATCTTCCCTATTGCCTCCCAAATTCGGGACACATTTCCTGCCCCACACTGAGGGCCCATCCCCACTATTACGTGCCACCCAGCCCCATTTCCAGCTCTTTCCTGTGTCCAGCCATCCACCTACCTAGGTGAACTGCCCATCGTTGCCCTGCCCGGCCTTCCCATGCACACACCCCTCCAGCAGAAGTGCTCTGCCCCTACCTTAAATTCTTCCCATTCTTCGAGGCTCACATCAAGGTGTCCTCCATGACACCTTCCCTCATGCCTTGACCAGCATGACTTCTACCTGGAGCCCCCGCTGTCCTGAGGGTGTGATCATTCTCTCTCTGGATTCTCATCCTTTTTTGTCTCTGCTTGCGCCCCAAGCCCCTGCTTTTCTCATGTAATGGCCATAAGCTCCCTGAAGGCAACCCCCTCCCCCGCCAGGCCCAGCGTGTAACTTAAGCTGGTGGGGCTCCAGATTTGTTATATTCGTAGTGTCCTCTCTGTTCATGGCACAGCTTCCTCACCTGCTCAGGGGAGCTGCCATAGTCTTTGTAAAGCACCCCGCCCCGCCCCGCCCCGCTCTGCCGCGGCCCTCAGACCAGAACTCACACATTCTTCTCCAGCATCCCTGCTGTATGTCCAGCTCCCCACTTCCTCCCCACCCGGCCCCCGTGCAGCCTGCCCTCCCGCCCAGGCCTCCCGCCAGCTTCCTGGCTGCTATAGTTGCAGCTCTTCATGTGTTTTTTCATTCAGGTTTCCCTTATTTTGTTATATACTCCTACAAGGTATGTTTAAAACAGCTTTTGCTAATTTAATGTTATTTTAATGGTACTTTAAAAGCTTGCTGTTGAAAAATCAATGATTGATCATTTCATAATGCATATAATGATTTCTTAATTGGCCAAAGATGTCAATCAGATTTTTCTGGGTTTGCTTCCCATCAACATCTGCGTATGTTGTACGTCGTCCATGCGTTCAGTTTTTCCCACATTTGTCGATTGCTTTGTGCCAGGCTCTGTGCTAGGCTTAACTGGGCCTGGACTTTGGTATCCGATGTTTAAATTTTGACCCTGCCATTTAGCAGCTCTGAGTGGAGCACACTACAGTCCTAAGTCTCAGCGTTTCTCATCAGTAAAATGGGGAGCTGCCTTCTCAGGTAATTATGCAGTTTAAATAATATAATTTATATGAGTCTAGCACATGCCTAACACAAAGTAAGTATCCAGTAAATGTTAGCTGCTATTAAGTGCTGCACAAATATTCTGTATTATTTTATTACTGTTTGCTAGGCAATTGAGGGGTTAATGCAAGGACGATGGAAATAGTCCATGCTCTACCCTGGCTCCACACAGTTTCAGACCCAGCAGGCTGCAGGTGCTCATAAGCCAGGGATACTGGATGCACAGAGGAGGGAAGGGGTCTCGGAGGTAGATGTAGGATTGGACCGGAATCTTGAAGGATGAGTAGGATGCTGACGGGCAGAGAAAGCAGTCAAGGCAGAAATAGCAAGCAGGACGTTCCTAGCAGGTGACATAGCCTGGGGAAAGGCACAGGACAGCCAGATGCTGGGCTGTTGGGCCCAGGGCAGTGGCAGATGGGGACAGGAGGCTTGTAGTATTGTGGTCGGTTTGAAAGACAGTGAGGGTCTGCATCCTCGGAGAAGAGATTAATGACACCTATCTTCCTCTTTCATAGCCCGCTCCCAAAAGACTTCGGGCATCGGGCGCCTGATGGTGCATGTCATTGAAGCTACAGAATTAAAAGCCTGCAAACCAAATGGTAAATGCTGCTTTCATTCATTCAACAGACATGGTAACTGCCCCACCCCAGTCTTTGCTGATGACTTTATTTTTTTTGAGACGGAGTCTCACTCTGTTGCCTAGGCTGGAGAGCAGTGTAGAGCTCACTACAACCTCTGCCTCCAGTGTTCAAGTGATTCTCGTGCCTCAGCCTCCCAAGTAGCTGGGATTACAGGCACACACCACCACGCCTGGCAAATTTTTGTTTTTTGTAGTAAAGACAGGGTTTCACCATGTTGACCAGGCAGGTCTTGAACTCCTGACCTCAAGTGATGGACCCACCTTGGCCTCCCCAAAGTGCTGGGATTACAGGTGTGAGCCATTGCACTCAGCCACTGATGACTCTTCTGAACACTGAATGATGGGATGCTTTTTAATAGTCAGTGTGTCCATTGCCACTAAAATGCCCATATTGGACCAATATTCTTATCACCGTTTCTCCCACTAAGTACCAGTGCCCACCTTCCCAAGTGTGTCTGTGCTGAGGAAGCATGCAGCAGGTTGCAATGATACTCACCCAGGCTTGCTCCATGGGCAGTGCTGCTACATGCTGGCAGTGGAGCTCTCGGCCACTCCCCAGGTGTATGCTGCTGTCACTACTGGGAACTCAAAGACCTTGTCACTAGACCACAGGGATATGGTGCTCCAGGCATTCGCTCCTGCTACCGTGGTCTAGAGTGACGCATTATGTGGGATTCTGCTTCTGCTCAGGAGGGCACTTCAGTCGTTTTACCTGCATGCGCCACATGTCTGTGCTTTTTGTTCAGGAAAGAGCAACCCATACTGCGAAATCAGCATGGGCTCCCAGAGCTACACCACCAGGACCATCCAAGACACACTCAATCCCAAGTGGAATTTTAACTGCCAGTTCTTTATTAAGGATCTCTACCAAGATGTGCTGTGTCTCACCCTGTTTGACAGAGACCAGTTTTCACCAGATGGTAAGTGTTGCTCAGCCAGGGGCTTTCCCAGTTTCCTAGATCCTGGAGTCCAGATCCAGGGGCCTCAGCTGTGTGCAGCCCCCATGCCACTTCGGGGAAGTGACACAGGCCTGTGTCATCTCACTTTGGCAGCAGGTGGGTGCCTTTTCTCAGGGGAGAGGGTGGCCTCAGATGTGTTTCAGGTCTTTGACTCATCGATCCCTACATGCATGATGTAAACACTGTTCCTGGAGCATTCCCAGAATGGAGATTTGAGCCAGGTACAGTGGCCCACAGCTTTAATCCCAGCCTTCTGGGAGGCCAGGGATCATGAGGTCAGCAGTTTGAGACCAGCCTGACCAACATGGTGAAACTCCATCTCTCCTAAAAATACAAAAATTAGCCAGGCATAGTGGCGTGTGCCTGTAATCCTAGCTACTTACGAGGCTGAGGCAGGAGAATCACTTGAACACAGGAGGTGGAGGTTGCAGTGAGCCGAGATTGTGCCACTGCACTCCAGCCTGGGCAACAGAGTGACACTCTGTCTCAAAAAAAAACGAAGAATGGAGATTTGAATCCCACATGGGCAGCTTCTCTCACACAAACCTGCTGACATTCCCCATGCACCCACTCACTCACAGTATTAAACACCCATGAACCGAAAGAAGTTCCTTGTTTCAGATTTTAAGCTTTTATGAATCCTATTTCAGACACTCTTCTGGATGTAGCTCCTTAATGATTTTATAAAGAAGAAAAACTTCTGACTCTATGTTTATTCACCAGATTTCCTGGGTCGTACTGAAGTTCCAGTGGCAAAAATTCGCACAGAACAGGAAAGCAAAGGCCCGACGACCCGCCGCCTTCTGCTGCATGAGGTCCCCACCGGGGAGGTCTGGGTCCGCTTTGACCTGCAGCTTTTTGAGCAAAAAACTCTCCTGTAGGGGGTTCGAAAGGACAGCACCAACGGGTCTGCCCGCAGGCGGGGCAGGAGAATGAGAGACTGCGCTCTTTTGGGGCTGAGGGAGCACCATGCAGCTTCACCCCTCACAAAGCCACGCACGCTGGGGGCTCTGTTTTCCTGCACACTAAACCGCTAGCAATCTATGCAAACACCTTTCCTAGAAAGAAACCAAACCCCTTAGCACAGTGCCTTGTCCTAGTGTTCACATGTTCAGCTGTGTTTAGATGCCAAGGTTTCCATTTTCAGGGCTATAAAAGTATTACATGGAAATGAGGCATCAGACCACCAGACGTTACCGCTCGGCTGAATGTGTCCACTGTGGAGTGGGTTGGTGATGCCGTAACCATTCCACGCCGGTGACCTCTGCTGCGTCACAGCCACTCAGGAGGGGAGGGGTCGGGATGAGATGCTGCAGCCTTGGCGCTTGCACAGCCTGATACTGAAATAGCGTCTACTCGTGCACTGAACAAAAACAGAAACTTGACCATTTTACTCCTGATTAGATTTTATCATTCTCTGCTAAGACAATATAGTCTGAAATTTAAGTGGGAAAGCTTGATTTAAATACTGTGAACTCTAATAATGTGGAAAATAATTTTCAACTTTAATTTTCTGAAGTATAAATTATTTATGTAAATTCATTGTTTTTGCATATTTCATAGGACATGCATCTTTAAGCTTTATCATTGCCAATATGTACAGACAGAGAATAAAGACATACATTTATGGATGGAACTTCTTTCAAAGCCTGACTCATTTACTTTCTACATGAAAGGTTTTTTTTTCTTAATTTTCTCAGCCAGATGAAAGGTTCTTAAAAGGTAACTTCAGAAGCTGCCTGTAATGAAACCAAATTTCCTTCCTGGTACATGGGAAAAACCAAGGACAGGGTGGGGATGAGGTCAGGAAACCCAGGGCCTCATCTTGACTCTGCCGCTAACTTGCTCTGTGACTTTGGTGAATCTACCCCATGATTCTGGGGCTGGGTTTCTTTAGCGGGTGAAATGGATGATCTCTGTGGGAGCTACCGACCCTCTTCGTCCTTCAGCTTGCCTCATTGAGTGATAACCTCAGAGTAACTTACAGCAAAGAAATGCACAAAGGTCTTACACACCAAACCCCTGGATTAATGAGTAAAAACAGGGAAAAGATCTGTTCTTTTGTTTTTGCTTGAGACAGAGTCTCGCTCTGTCATCCAGGCTGGAGTGTAGTGGTGTGACCTCAGCTCACTGCAACCTTTGCCTCCCGGGTTCAAGCAATTCTCCCGCCTCAGCCTCCCAAGTAGCTGGGACTACAGGCATGTGCCACTACACCTGGCTAATTTTTGTATTTTTAGTAGAGACAGGGGTTTCACCATGTTGGCCAGGCTGGTCTCAAACTCCTGACCTCAAGTGATTTGCCTGCCTCAGCCTCCCAAAGTGCTGGGATTACAGGCATGAGCCACTGCCCGGCCAGATATGTCCTTTTGAAGGAATCACTTGAGTTGCCAGGGCCCTGATTTCTAAGGGAGCAGGTCTCCAGGCAGCTGGAGGAACCAGGAAGGATTCAAATGTCCCAAGGGCTTGGGCCTCCACCATAGCCCCTGCTTCTCTTTAAACATAATTGCTGGGCAAAGGGCTGGAAAACAGAACCGGCACATTCAGATATAAAAATCCATCACTCAGTTATAGATCCTGGGCACTGATTGGTTAAAACATAGACATAAAAAAGATAAGATGCCACTGGATATATGAAACCAGAACAGCTGAATGTACTGCTTGCTTGTGGGAAAGTCTGGCTAGTCAGGCCCAGTCTCACTGAGCAGAGTGAACTGCTGGCTGTCTCTAGGGTTGGGGCTTGTTGGTCACAAGGCCAGCTTGTCTGATGTCAGCAGTAAGGCTGCTCCTGAGGACTCAAACCCAGCTCTAGGCTTACGTGGAACGAGAGCTACGGAACTGTCCTGTGTTCCCAGGGCTGTGGGGACTGTAATCCTCACTGGGACGAACTGTGGCAAGTGCCATTTCTCCACCGCTAGATATGACAGGACTCTCTGGTCAGATTTAGGACAGAGGACCCTCAGGACCAGAGTCAGACAACCTCTATGAAGCTACAGACCAAACAGAGCATTGGCACACCGGGCCACTCTAGCTGTCCCCTTCCACCTAGGAACGTGCATCTGCCCCTGGAGAAATCAAATGTAAGCCTGACTTTGGGGAGGATGTGGGGTGTGCCTGAGTCTCCGTACCTCCACCCCAGCGGGAACTGGCATATGTGCCTCACGTGCCCGGACGTCTCCCCTCTGTTGAGGACCCCCCAGCAGGTCCCTCCAGTGCTCTTCAGGAGCAAGTGCCATGGCGGGGGAGGAGCACTCGACTCCCACTCCCCCAGGGAAGGGGATAAACATGTGCTGTGTGGCACCTGAGGGACTGGCCTGAGAGAACACTGCCACCTCTGAGCAGCTCACCAAGCCTCAGAGCACTGTGGCTGGGAGAGGATGGTAGTATATTGCTGGGAAAACTTTTCAGTGAACAAAGTGCCTCACAGGGGTCCTGATTCACAACAGGAGCTCAATAAATATGAACTACTCTGATTCGGATATTCCTTGCAATTTATTTCCACTTCTGGAGAAAGTATGTTTAGGGTATTTTAACTGTGGCACAGACACTGCTAAGTCCAGTCCACTTAGCTTCAGTACCAAGGGTGGCCCAGCCTGGCCGCCTTCTGCAGGGAGGCCAGGTGCTGCCCCAGGCCCTCAGCTGTCATCACTCTTCTTCCCATAGGCTGGGGACCTCTGTGCTGTTGGCTGTCCCCAGCAGCCCAGGAGTGGGGTCTCTGCTGTCTGGTTCCTAAAACCTAGCGACAGAAGAGAAGGGCTGAGTGTGGTGCAGGGATGCGGGGCTTACATGTGCAGGAAGGACCCCCGCTGACTCTGCCCCACACTCAGCCCTCCTGCTAGAGCTGAGACCCCCGATGCGGGCAGGCTTCTGGCCAGCCCTCTTCCTTTACTAACCCCTCAACACACACTCTGTCTGGTTCCTGCAACTCTCAGGTGAGGCTGTCTGTATCTTTGAATTCCACAAAGAACTAACCCCTTTGTGGTAAGTACAGCAGAAACGACCAGCTGGCCACAAAATGCTCCCTCCTCTGCCACTGTGGCCAGACCAGCCATGGAATACTTTTTCCCTGCACCCCTATATCCTACAGTTAGGGACAAATATGGGGCTGGGCCCTAGCCCAGGGAATATCAGAGGAAATGACATGCCGCCTCCAGCCTGGCCCACTTACACCGGACTCCCAGGAAGAACTCATCCATGATCTCTCCCCTTTTCAGGTTGACAGGAATGAGTTCCTGGGGCAACCTCAGAAGCCAGGTGCTGAAGATGACAAAGGTCCATCAGATAGAGCCCCAAAAGACTGCACAGGGGGGACAGCCTGCTGACCTGCTGGGACAGTGCCAGGACAACAGCAAAACTCAACAGCTACTGCATTTAACTTCAGAACACTTGGGTCTACTAGTGTAGCTCACCCTACCTTTAAGGGTAGAACTGACCACAGTCACATTAAGATCTGATATAAACAAGTGACAGTATATCAAACTAAAAAGCTTCTGCACAGCAAAGGAAACAAAACAAAAAGGCAACCTACAGAAAGGGAGAAAGTATTTCCAAACCATGTATCAATAAGGGCTGAATATCCAAAACATGTAAGAAACTTATTCATCTCAATAGCAAAAAAACGAATAACCCAATTTAAAAATGGGACAGAGATTTTTCTTTTTTTTCTTTTTTTGAGACAGAGTCTCAGTCACCAGGCGCCAGGCTGGAGTGCAGTGGCGCAACCTCGGCTCACTGCAACCTCCACCTCCTGGGTTCAAGCAATTCTCCTGCCTCAGCCTCCCAAGTAGCTAGGTCTACAGGCATGCGCCACCATGCCCAGCTAATTTTTTTGTATTTTTAGTAGAGACGGGGTTTCACCATGTTGGCAAAGATGTTCTCGATCTTTGACCTCGTGATCCGCCCGCCTCGGCCTCCCAAAGTGCTGGGATTATAGGCGTGAGCCACCGTGCCGGCCAAGAAACTTATTCACCTCAATAGCAAAAAAACGAATAACCCAATTTAAAAATGGGACAGAGACTTTTCTAAAGCCTCTCTCCTGCCCCCTCAAAAAATGTACAAATGGTCAAGAGGTATACAAAAGGTGCTCGACATTACTAATCATCACTGAAATGCAAATCAAAACCACAATGAGTTGTTAACTCACACCTGTGAGGTTGGCTATTATGAAAAAGTCAAAAGATAACAAGTGTCCCTTGTCTGGGAACCCTCGTACACTGTCGGTGGAATGTAGATTACGACCGCCATTATGGAAAACAGCATGGAAGCTTCCCAATAAATTAAAAATAGAATTACCAGACCATTCAGCAATCCCACCTCTGGGTGTATATACATACATTCACCGGAAATAAAATCACTATCTTGAAGAGAGATCCACAGTCCCATGTTCGCTGCAGCATTATTCACAATAGCCAAGAAATGGAAACAACCTAAGCATCCGCTGACATGAACAGGTAAAGAAAACATATGATAAAGGGAAGACCACCACAGATTCCACAGAAATACAAACCACCATCAGAGATTACTACAAACAACTCTATACAAATAAACCAGTAAACCTGGAAGAAATGGATAAATTCCTGGACACTTGCACCCTCCCAAGCCTAAACCAGGAAGAAGTCAAAACCCTGAATAGACCAATAACAGGGGCTGAAGTTGAGGCAGCAATTAATAGCCTACCAACCAAAAAAGCGCAGGTCCAGATGGGGTCACAGCCGAATTCTACCAGACATACAAAGAGGAGCTGGTACCACTCCTTCTGAAACTATTCCAAACAATCCAAAAAGAGGGACTCCTTCTCAAATCATTCTATGAGACCAACATCATCCTGATACCAAAACCCAGCAGAGACTCAAAACAAGAAAAGAAACCTTCAGGCCAATATCCATGCTGCACACAGATGCAAAAATTTTCAATAAAATACTGGCAAACTGATTGCAACAGCACATCAAAAAGCTTATCCATCATGATAAGTAGGCTTCATCCCAGGGATGCAAGGCTGGTTCCACATACACAAGTCTATAAACATAATTCACCACATAAACAGAACCAAAGACAAAAACCATATGATTATCTTAATAGATGCAGAGAAGGCATTATTCAACAGCCCTTTATGCTAAAAACTCTCAAGAAACTAATTACTGACGGAACGTATCTCAAAATAATAAAAGCTATTTACAACAAACCAACAGCCAATATCATACTGATTGGGCAAAAACTGGAAGCATTCCCTTTGAACTCTGGCACTAGACAAGGATGCCCTCTCTCACCACTCCTATTCAATATAGTATTGGAAGTGCTAGCCAGAGCAATCAGGCAAGAAAAAGAAATAAAGGGTATTCAATTAGGAAAGGAGGAAGTCAAATTGTCTCTACTTGCAGACGACATGACTGTATATTTAGAAGACCCCATCGTCTCAGCCCAAAATCTCCTGAAACTGATAAGCAACTTCAGCAAAGTCTCAGGATACAAAATCAATGTGCAAAAATCACAAGTATTCCTATACACCAATAACAGACTTAAAGAGAGCCA
>CAUYQU010072698.1:0-19382 GCA_963574635.1 Cheracebus regulus | reverse complement strand
CTAGCCTGGGCAATAAAACAAGAATCCCATTCTCTCTCCCTCTTTCTCTTCCTCTTTCTTTCTTTCATTCTTTTTTTTCTTTCTTTTGCTGTTTCTTTCTTTCTCCTTTTCTCTTTTTCTAAAATCTCTTCCTCTTTCTTTCTCTTTCATTCTTTTTATTCTAAAAAAAAAAAAGAAAGAAAGAAAGAAAAAAAAATCTCTTTCCTGCTCCCTCAGTCCTCAAAGCATGCCTTAGCAGCAATCCTTGACCCTATTAATATAAGAACCATAGGAAATGGGCATTCAGCCCACACAGAATGACCACTGTCTCCTCACTTACCCCATCTTGTCACACCACCCCGCCTCTGGCCTGGGGCCTGTTCATCTAGAAAAGGAACAGCTCACTCAAAACAAGAGCCATGACCTGGGAGGGACAGTGACCAAATGGAAGGACTTTTGGATGAATAACATGACCTTCAGGTTTTCCTGTGTCTTCTCATGCCATCATCTCCACCCAGTATTTTGTCTTCAGTGAGCACGTTTCTTCATGAGAAAACAGTCCTGCTTTCTCTCCTCAGAATGGCCACAGTGCAGGAAACCACACACTGACCTATATGCAAAATTGACCTTGACATATGTGGTTTAGAAATGTACCGGTCAAGCAGAGGTTGGGTTACTAATCTTAGCACTATCACTGGACTGTTTTGCTGGTTTTTCATGAGAATTTTAGAGATAGAAGGGGTTTTTCCTCACTAGGGTGTGGAGGAAAAAGAAGAATGAAGAAGGGGAATTATTTGTGACATTCACCTCTCACTCAACCAGGTGATTGGTAAAATAATTTGAAAGGATACCACTGAATAGTATGGCCAGTTCTGGCCCCCAGAATTGACAGAATTACTATTACATAGTATTCAAAGACCGATTGGATTATTTTTCCTCCAAAACACCTACAGTATGCCTATAAAAGATTCTCAATAGGTGCCTAGATTACTACTGACTTGTATTAGTTTCTATGAATTGCATAGATGTACTTTTGCTCCCTACTCTCAGCTAGACTATAAGTCCCTTAAGGGAAGAAACTCCTTCATAATTCGATTGCATAGTCCATTATACATTTCACAATTCTGCACATATCATAGGAATTTACAATCAAAGATCTTCTAGAAGAATCTAGGAGAAATAGATGCCTTCAACAGTACACCTCCCTTAGAGCTCTTGGGCTAACTAAAAACTTTGTCAGATTTTCAGGAGTACAAGCTATTGGTTTATTAAGCTATTCTCAGATGGAAACATGCTTGTGTTTGCAGCTTACTGTAAGAAAAGGGAATCTGACATCAGCCTCTTCAAAAAAAGACATTTAATTGCATAAGAATTATAAGTGATTGAATAAACTAAGGTATGTGTACCTTTTGAAAGAGAAATTTCACTCAGAGAATTCTGGGTTTGGTAAGATACTTGGGGTATGCACCACATCCTTAAGGCCCAAAAGAAGTTGAGAGTAGTAAACATTAACTATCATATCTCACGTCTTTTGAAATAATAAACTCTAACATTTGCACATAATTTTATTTTTTTCAAAGTCTTTTCATATCCATTTTCAAATTTGAGTTCATATTGATTTTATGAGTTAGGGCAGGGAAACACACACACAGGGAGATTAGTTGATTTCTGAAATGTAAAAAAGTTCAGAAAGACTAAGATAAAAATCTTAATGCAGTATTTTTCCTCCATGGCCATCCACTTCATTTGCAAACATTCCTTTAGGCAATCTATTGACAGTAATACCTTGAGTATGAATTTTAGTTTACGGTTTACAAAGCACATACATTATATCATTATACATACCATTATCCGTGGTATGTCACTATACAACTCTAATTGTGTTAGCTCATTCTGGTCACAGTAAATACTGCCTGCAGTAAATCTCCCCAGACTCCAGTGCATTTTATTTCTTTTCCTTAGTCATTTTTTACTATTGTGCACAATTTCTAATTTGTCATCTTCTTTTTGTTTATGATATGAAGAAAATTTTCAATTTTCTGACTTTGTGTCTCATCAAGTTGTTTGCTTTTACTCAAGTTATCTTCCACTTGTTTAGACCAATCTGAATGCGGTGTGTGTGTGTGTGTGTGTGTGTGTGTGTGTGTGTGTGTGTGTGTGTGTGTGTGTGTTTTGACAACCATGTAGAATTTTATTGGGTTTGTGGCTTACTTATTATTTTTCATCTTACCAAAATGTGGATTGTACATGTAGTACCAACACATTTTTGTGTTAGATTTTCATCCTTCAGGGGTTTTCTTTTTTAATGGTTCTGTCTTAAAGTTACCCAAATGCAGACACTGAAACAAGCACTTGGGTACAAGTAGTTTATTTTGGGAGGTGATCTAAGAAACACAAGTGAGAAAGTAGGAGAAATGAAACAAGGAAAGGAGAAAAGCCAATAAGGGATGTGTTAACAAGCAGGTTACCAGTGTGGGCAACTGGGGGGCTGAGCTCTCTGGGGGATCTTATAAGAAACCATACAGAACATGTGTCAGGAATCCTACTCCCCCTTCCCCGACACACACACACACACACACAAACACAAACACACACACACTTCTGAGTAGCACTGGCTTGTTTTGATGGTTGATCTCAGAGATGAGGAGCAAGGCTAACATCAGGAACCCAGATGGTGCTCATATCTGTCACAGAAGACTCTCTAGCATGAGCTCATTAGTCTAAATAAAACTTTGCCAGAACTGGAAAAAGTTCACCTCTTTCCTCAGAATCTAAATGTCTCACATGTGACGGAAATAGCCAATTTTCTGACCCATGCACTGAGCTCTCCCCATTCTCAGACTCTATCTTCATATGGTTAGGTAAGCCACCGTCAAGATCAGAGAATTATTAAGAGCTACTTAGCGCCAACCTCAAGTGCAATACCACTTGAAAATAAACTCAAAATGGAATAAATCTAACAAGAAACTTAGCAAAAAGCCTCTTTATGATGTTTGGCTTTAAGGAAATTAGCATTCTCTGTCCCAGTTTGGGCAAAGTTTTCTAGATACCTATGAGCTCATACTAGAGCTTCTGCCTGACAGACACAAGCACAATCTGAGTTTCTGACCTTGGGCTTTTTCCTGACATCTGAGATCATAAGGGATGATATGGGGCACCAAATTTAGTCATTTCTAGTACCTTTCGCAGATAAGTTATAATATTGGGAAACGTCTTGTTTAGATCTGTGAGTAGCTGAGTGTTATCCTATATCACCTATAGATCCTTATCTGAAGTTCCTTCTGCCATTAGAGAATATATTTATTCTAATAACATAACTGAAAATGAAGTTGAGAATCTTGAAGGTTTCCCTTCTGGCAGCTACACTGGTTTCCGTTTGGAGACTATCATTTATGTAACCCCTTGTGAAGCTGTAATCTTACTGCAATATCTCATTGCGATGTTAACGTATGCACCATCAGCTCTTAGGGGGAAATGTATCTAACAAAAAGCATCAAAATAAAAGAAAAATGCTGCCAGGAAGACAGAAAAAATATTTCTTCCAGAATTAACCAGAAAATGGTAACAAAGAAAGTAAACAGGATAAAAGTAAAAGGCGAGCAGGATATCTGAAGGGGTATACTCTAGTTGAGTATGACATATACAAGGAGGCCCAGGCTGCTGGAGGGGCTCAATGGCCAGGATTTGATGGGACAGCCGTTCAGCATTGGCTGGTGTTTTGTTCGGGGTTTACCAAAAGGCAAGAGGAGAGGTGGCCGAAGATGCAGAAGTCCAGACGGGAGACAACACTGGTAAGTCCTCTGTTGTCCAGGTGTTCTCTTCAAGATTCCATTTGGCCATGCAGCCTTGGAGAAATAGGACTGGGGTGGAACTTGCTGTGTTTATATTTAATCTCTTACCCTATATGCATAGTATGTCTTTTTGAGGTGCAAATGTTAATTTAAAAAGAAAAAGGCTGGGCGTGGTGGCTCACAACTGTAATCCCAGTACTTTGGGAGGCCAAGATGGGCGGATCACTGGAGGTTAGGAGTTCGAGACCAGCCAGGCCAACATGGTGAAACCTTGTCTCTACTAAAAATACAAAAAAATTAGGCAGGCATGGTGTCACATGCCTGTAATCCCAGCCACTCCGGAGGCTCAGGCAGGAGAACCGCTTGAACCTGGGAGGCGGGGCTTGCAGTGAGCTGAGATCGTGAGATTGCATCATTGCACTCCAGCCTGGTCAACGAGAGTGAAACTGTCTCAAAAAAAAGAAGGTAAACAGATGCTCACAAGTGATTACACTCACAGCTGCCATTTACACATAAAAGGACTTTGTCATATGATGTAATCCAAGGCGTTGTAGGAAAATATGTAAGTGCAAGTTCTCCTTAGAGGACCTTAGATAAGTGACCACTGTTTCTGTTTCTGATTAAGAACTGAGTCACAATCTATCAGGTAAGGTATTTTTCACAAGCACCTCATATAATCCTCATAAGAACTCCATAGAGTATTATTGTCTTAAATTTACAAGTGATAAAATGAAGCTCAGAAATGTTAAATGATTTGCCTAAGGTCACATAAACAGTAAGAGGCAAAGCTGGGACTGTCCGGAACTCAGCTGGGCTGAGAGAGAGAGAGACAGAGACAGAGAGAGCTGAGTAGCCAGGTATCAGAGCAGCCTCTTAAAATAACCCATCAAAAATGACAGGATTCAGCTTTTGATCACATGCTGCAATGGTGTAAGCAAGAGGCTGACTGGTGGAGGCACCGACTCTCCCTCTTCCGTTTTTCCCCACGGAAAGGCACGCCGATTCAGAGTCAGATGGGTGATCATAGACAAGGGAAGAGTGCTGCGGATGGAAGAAGAGAAAGGCTAGGAATGGGAAAAATCCTGAGTATTGAGTCAGAATGCAGAAAAGTGTCTTCAAGGTTTTTCCCTCCTCCTGCATAAGAAGGTTTCAGCAGAGGAACCTGAAGAAGAACCCTGTCTGTGGTGTCAGAGACCTGGGAATGAAAGTTCTTGGGTTAGGAAGGTAAACACGTGAAAGAACATGATTGGCTGGGGGCCTGAGTCCTTGACTGCCCCTCCCTCCCGAGGCTGCAGTGCATTGGCTGGAAAGTCTGGTGTGGGGAAGCCAGCTTTCCCCATGAGGCCTGCCAGGGAACACCACTGTAATTGCCTACAGTCAGGACTGAAAATTCACACACGGATTTTAACCAGGAGCTGAACTCTTCAGGGACTTCTTCTGAGGACTTGAGATTGTAATTTAATTTCATTCCCTCTTCACTGGGACTGATTCCCACACATGGGGACACGTTCTCTTTGTGTCCAGAATGGCATAAGCAAATTAACTACTAAAGTTGTCACAGAAACATGTTAAATATGAGTACAAGAAAAGGAAGAAAAGGGGTAGCAGAGGAAGCAAAGTAGCAAAGTGATTTTTTTAGGTTGGAGCACAGTAATGGTTATTACCTTGAATTAAAGATAATAAGCAATTGTTTTAAAAACTTTCTTTGTCATAGCTCTGGATACATAACTTTCATTCTTTATCCCAATTTCAGATCTTTTAATTCTTAATCCAGTGTACCAACCACGAGGTAACTGGTACCAATTCTTAAATGACAAAATATTCATGCAACATGAAATTTAGATCTTCCTATGTTTGTAGAACATACTGAATGCATCTAGAATTCATTAATTCCTCTCACTCTTTGATGGGTATACAACAGTTAAGCTTTCTGAAGCCTATTTTGATAGCTGTCAAGTAGCCAATCCTGAGAATCATTTCTTGTAAATTTTTCCCTGAATTCTTTCTTTCTTAATCACTTCCTTGCAGAAACAAAATTATCTTCTGGCTATTTGTAATGATAGAGAATAACACTGAATATTTAAAATGTTATCAGATAAAAGATCCAGCTTGAGTTCAGCTCTAAAACTGTAAGATCTTCATTGGCTTCTTTTATCTTCCCAAGGCTATCATACCAATCTCACATCTTTTCTTATTCTCTACCCCTGAAGATTGTAGTTACTTCTCAGTCACTTTACTTGCAAAATAACATTCCTTTAAAAATCACAGTCAGCAGAGACTTCTGAGAAGATTGTGTAGGCTCTCTGAAGCCATGGGTAAAGCCAGCATCTGAATTGTCCTCTTTCAAATACAGATACCCTTCAAATGGAAAATTAAAGTCAACCTTGCCTCTCTCTGAGTACCCTCACACCCAAATTCAGCTTATTAGGAAGAAGCCAGTAAGGTAAGGGGAAAAGAAGGTTGCATCTCCATAACCTCCTTACATGTAGTGAGTTACTACCAGGTTGGTGCAAAAGTAATTGTGGTTTTTGCCACTTTATAATATAAAGTGCTGAGTGTGTGTGTGTGTGTGTGTGTGTGTGATGCAGAGAAATATCCATTAGTATAAGACAGCCATCGAGAACCATAATGGCATCAAGAAATGTTTGTGTATGGCTTTGCTTCCCCTTCCCATAGGATACTGTTTCTGTACGTCAGCCAGCCAATTAAGAGTCAGCTTGTTGACACATGTTAAATATGTGGTAATAAAGAAATGAGAAGAAAATAGTTTCCACGGTCAGAGTCACCTCTCATATATCAAAAGAGAAACAAAGAATGCAACTGGCAATACCTAATCTGAATTCTCCCATCTTAGAGTCTCAAATAAAAGCAGATAGCTGTCGCATAAGTAATACCCTCCTCTCAAATCACTTTGAGTAGGTTGACTCTCAACAAGAAATGCTGTGGAACACATCTGCTGGGCATGCAATATCCACAACAGATAAATAAGATTGTTTATGAAGCTCACCGTTTTGAAGGAGTGGGCGCCAAGTGGCCTATTATTGCTGGAACCAGACGCCCCTGCATGGCTGGATTCCGCCATCGTGTGCCCTTTACAAGCAGAAAAGGCTCTCCTTTCCTTCTCAGCACCACCTGGTGTTCTCTCATCCTTGTTTTTCTCCCCTACTTCCATCTTGTCTCTCTGTCTTCACTCTTTGCCTCCTTTTCAGCCTTCTCCACTTCTCCAAGCAGGCTTCATAGTCTTCTCTCTGCCAGTGTGATGAGGCACAAAACCCAGCTGGCACATACCATTCCAATGGGCTCGATACCGATTGCCTGGTAACAAAAATAAAACAAAATGTAAACAATACAGTCACATTCTGCTCTAGAGAAATTAGGTCATTCACTTTCCAGAAGGATATGTATTATTTCTCCCCGAATGTCTGCAGTGACTTCAAACCACGATGTTAGGAAGAAAGTAGAGCTGGTCTTGCCTGAAGGCAGTGGACCTCGTCAGTGCAATTTGGGGCCCTGGAGGGGATCCTGGGGGTTGTTGGAGGATAGATGGAACCTGAATAAGACAAAATAAATGATGTAGTATTACAGAGCTATTGGAAACTTCAGAGATCAACTGAGCCAATAACTTAATTTTTACAGTTAAGAAGACAGAGTGCCATAGATTTTAACAGACCATTCAAGGGCATCTGACTGGTCACAAGGTGCCAAGAGTTAATTGGTCCAATGTAGCCATGTTTTGTTTTGCTTTTTAATTGTATGCCTTCTGCAAAAAAGAGGCATACCGTTAATACCAAACCAACCCTATACTATACGCCATATAACCAAACCCTGCCTTTACTTTCACCCTAATAACCAGACCTTGTTTTTTACCCACTCCATATCTAGCCATTCTATCATATATCTGGATACATGTGATCTTCTAATCCTCTAATTTTACCTCCTTGTTTCGGTAATTTTGGAAGTGACTTCTGGTCACTCACCTGGCTCTGACTTCATTCCTAGCATTGATTCAATCCTCCAGCTCAACACAAGATATACCAAATAGTTCTCATTCTCCATTTTCAACTCCTTATCTCTATTCCCTCCATAGGGCATCCAGAAATGGATATAGCCCGGCTTCCCAAACCCAGTCTGAGCTTGTAAAAAATCCCATGAGATGACACACTTGAAGGGGCTTAAGAATAACAGACAATACGGATTCCTTTAAATTGCACTGTGTACAGCTCCTGGAGTCCATGCAGCAGCCCTAGTACAAAGTCTAACACCAACAACTTTGACCCCAGAACCAATGCAATGAAGACCCACAGATATCTACATTGCCACATCCTCAACAACCCAAATTCCGTCCAGGCTATGACTGGCTCTAGAAGAACCTAAGTGCCTCTCACCATAGTCACCTCTCCAGAGGATAGCTGCAGCCAGTTGTCTTCCCAATTCCGTAGCTCATCATAGCTCACATTTCTGGCATCCTCACTTGCCTTCTGACACCTAAGCCCCTCTCTGGATTGATCGTTTTTGTACCTTCATGGCGATCACTGCTCTG
The DNA here is from genome assembly GCA_963574635.1 of Cheracebus regulus. Taxonomy (NCBI): domain Eukaryota; kingdom Metazoa; phylum Chordata; class Mammalia; order Primates; family Pitheciidae; genus Cheracebus; species Cheracebus regulus. Next base: position 11,072 of record CAUYQU010072698.1, on the reverse strand, counting down.
GGATTCCACGCTTCTGTGCCCTCCCTAACAATCCTTTCCACAGGACCTCTCCTCATTTTCAGTCATCCCCAGGCATGCCCAAAACCGTTTTACACAGAGTACTTCCAGATTTAAAAGACTAAATTCAGTCACCCCACTCTCTGAATACAAACTTTTACTTTCACTCTTCAATTTCTCTTACTCAGTTATTCTCCTTATGCCAACTCTTTATCTTAACCAGACCTGCCATCCAATGACCCTCTCAACTTTCTCACAGTTAGCCTCTTTCCACTGTCACTTCTTTCCCTACCTGGAATCTACTTTAAACATTGTAAAATGCAGCACACCTTTTCTGGGCAATCTCATTCATTCCCATTGGGTAAGACAATACCAAATATTCTTTCTCCAACCAAGATTCCCCTCTGAAACTCCCGACCCTCTGAAACGCTAGGTCTACATATCAAAGTGCTAAGTGCCTATTTCTTACTGAAGATTCCATAAACACCAAAAGCTCAGCATCTTCATAATTGAAGTAATAATTTTTCCAACAGACTTTTTCTACTGAAATAGGGTGAGGTTCTGGAATCCACTAGGGAGTGAGCTGCCTTCATCTGCAAAATGGGAAGTGCCTGTCTGTTTAAAAATCTAAAAGAAGATCCAAATCATAAAGTATGTTTTACAAATGCCTTCCACTTCTACTGACATCCCAACAAAACAAACTCTGATCCCTAGCGGGTTATCAGCAACAACTCTTCAGCAAGGCTGCTTTCAGGCAATAGTGATGGAATTCACCAAAACAGTCATAACTCTAATAACTACCCACCATTATCCTCACATTGCCTAGTTAATCACATTTTGAGTCTTTCCATTGTAGATCCTGATAGGTTTATTGTACTACATGACCTAATAATCTTCCTTCACTGGGTTAGTCTGGAATTTCAGATACAGCTTGCCTATACTTTCTTTGCTCCAGGAATATTTTCTAGCCAAGCCACACATTCTTTATAAGTTAGTTTTCTACTGTCTGGTGACCCACCTGAGAAACTAATGTTTACAAGTTCATTAGTTATCTAATTCTTAATTATTTGCTAAGTCTTTCACTAGAATATGAGCTCCATATAGATGGTGACTATTTTTTAATTTACCATGCTTCTGTCTTCAATACCAGGAATAGTAAGTAGTACATAGTAAGTGTCCAACAAAGAAGTATTGCTGTGTATATGGAAATTTTACAGTGATGGCTTTCAGGCTTATTGGCAACTGATAATTGGGGAAGAAATGAAGAAAAAAATGATATTTTGGAGTACCTGAAATATAGAAAAATGAAAGATAAGATAAATGCTGGCTAGGGAAAATGTTGAAGTATAAATATGTATATTCAGTAAGTAAATTAAATAAATAAATACAAATGAAAGATTTGGTGTTAACAAGACAGTGGAATGAAAAGGACTAAATAGTTCATAAGGGAAAAATATTAAAGAAAATGTGCACAGAAAGGGCAAGATCTAGAAGACTATGTAGATAATCGAGAAATATAAAACCGCAGCTTTGGTAATGCAGCTCTCCTTGGTTGAGTTGAATCCCATTATAATGGTAATAATGACAACTACCATTTATTAAGCTTGCTTTGTGTCCTGCACTCTGATAAATGTTTTACATACAAAGATGGCACACTTCAGGGCAACCAGGTAGAGCAATCTGGGATAAAAAATCAACCAAGTTGGGCATGAATCATGAAAACTGAATGTAGAGAAATAAGATCAGGACAAAATTCTAAATAAGATTTACCACTGAAAGTGTACAGAACTGAATTGTACCTACACCCTGGTACTAGGATTCTGCAATTTATAATAAGGCAATTAACTGAATTCTCAGTTGAGGATGGATTGGGATACTGACTGTGACTCACTAATCATTCCACAATGTTTATAACACTCTACTCTGTAAAAGGTAGTCGGAAACAGAAATGCATAAAATAAGTCTGCTCCAGAAGCAGAGACCTGAAGGAAACTAGATGATTAAAGGTCAGAACAATGATGCCTATATAGGAGTACAAAAAACAGGTGATGCCCTGACCATAGCATAATAATCATGACATTTAGAAAGGATTTTTACATGCGCGATATCATACGTGACCGTTTTGGGGTGAAGGGGAAAGAAAGGGAGGGTACCTTTGTTTCAGCACCAAAGACAAATTCTGAGCACATGTTCTTGTCTGAGAAACTGAAGCCTATCATGGGCTTCCACAACCCTACATCTACCACTACAGCCTCTCCTTTCATTTTCTCCAGTCTCCAGAAAAGGGAAGAAACTTCTCTTGATCTTAGTTTCTCCCTTCTCCTTGTAGAACTTTTTTACTATTTTTGATTATTGATTGTTGAACTCCTCTTGCTACTATTCCTCAATCTCTCTACTATCTATAAACCTAGTCATATCCTTTCCATTACAAAATAATTACATAACCTTACACAACCATACACCCAAGATACCGCCCTATCTTCTTCCTCTTCTTTGAGATCAAGCTTATAGAAGGAGCAGATTATGCCTACTGCTTTAATTCTGTCCCTCCCTATTCACCCTTAAGGCCCCACTACTTTATGGAAACCACTCAGACAAGGCTCCTAATTGTCAAATGCAAAGGGATCCTCTCAATGTTTACCTAATTATTTATGAGATAGCATTGTTTCACAGAGTGTTCCTTGGGATCCAGTTCTCTACTATTATTAATAGTTGTTATGTAGGGGGAAAAGGGAGAGATATGTGCCCAAATCATGAGCTTTGGAAACTTTAATTTGGAAATTAAAATGTATGTGTTTCTGTACAGCAAGATTTCTCAGAGACATTATGAGAAGTATGTAAATTTCAGCATTTATCTCACTAAGTTGACCACTTTTTCCAAAGAGTAAATCATGGAAATCATTGAAACAGTCTTTGAGAAAGACTTTATCCCTTGACATTGGTGATCATTCCATTCAATATCTTTTCCCCTTTGATTCTATGATTGCTCACTCCTTCCTTTCCTCCTGCCTCCTAACACTTCTCAACCAAACTTTGCTTTCCCCACTCAACCTTTAAACATTAGTGTTTTCCTTGCTTCTGTACTAGGCCTCTTCCTATGCATGTTCTTTTTGAATAAGCTCATCTGCTGTCTAGATTTTACTACTTCCCATAAATTGATGAGCCCCAAATCTATGTGTTTGACCAAGATCTCTTCATTCCATTCCAGGCCATATATCTACAGGCCTTCTTAATTTTTCCACCCGAACGTATTCCAAGTATTTCTCACTCAGCATGTCTAAAGCTTTTCTCCCAAATCCTGATTTTTTCTTGTGTTGCCTATCATGTTTAAGGATACCACTAGCCTTTCAATCTTCTAAACGACAAACCTGGGAAACAGCCAAGACTTTTTCTCTGCCTTGCTTTCACATGTTATCAGTAACCAAATCATATAATTCCCTAGTCAAGTCTATTCATTTATTGAGTAAAAGCTTATTGAGTACTAACTCTATACCAGCTATCAATCTAAGTGCTTTGTAGTATCAGACAAGATAGATAAGGTCTTCTCCACCATGGCACTTGCATTTTAGCAGGGAAAACATATACATGAGTATACGTTTATATACATATAAACAATATACATGAGTCTTGGGCTGAATTGTGACCAACCACCACCAAATTCATATCTTGAAGTCCTAATCCCCAGTATCTCAAAAGTTGGGTATATTTAGAGACAGGTTTTATAGATGTAACTAAGCTAAAATGAGGCTACTAGCAGGTCTCTAATACAATATCTCTGATTTTCTCTATAAGAAGAGAAAATTCGAACTCAGGTACAGAAGGAAGACAGTGTGAAGACATAGAGAGAAGACAACCATCTACAAGTCAAGGAGAGAGAACTTAGAAGAAACCAAACCTCCCAACATCTTGATCTCAGACTTCTGGAATCCAGAAGAGCTAGAAAACAAAGTCCTGTTATTTAAGCCACTATTTTTGTTGTATTTTATGTCAACCTCAGCAAACTAACACAACATGTAAACAAACAAACAAAAATTATTGATGGTGAAAACTACTACTAAAAAAAATTAGGGATATGTGATAGCAAAGTCAAATGCTCAGAGACAGAGACCAGCTTGGCATGTTCTAAGGAAGAAAGGCCTCTGTGAAAAAGGAAGAGAAAAAGAAAAGAAAGGTGACAGAAGATGAGGCTGAGAATTAGGCAGAACAGATTCCAAAAGGCTTTATAGCCCAAAATAAAGAGCTTGGATTTTATAACAGAGTTCCTCAACCTCAGCACTATTGACATTTTAGCTTGAAAGATATCTTGGTGTTGGAGGCTATACTATGCACTGCAGGATGTTTGGTGGCATTCCTGGCCTTTACCTACTGGACGCCTGTAGGGGAACTTGCTCCTTCCCCAAACTCCATCATGACAAACAAAAATGTTTCTAGACATTTCTAAATGTTACCTGGAGATAAAACTGCCTTTGTTTTGGAAATCGCTGCTCCATGTGAAGTGGAAAGCTACTGAAAGGTTTTAAACGGGGGATAAAAATATCAGACTTAGGTTTTCTGAATACTACTATGACAAGAGTAGCTTGGAAGAAATGAGAGTAGAAGCAGAGAGAGTAGGTCATTTGAACTAGGGAGTAGGTTAGTTGCAGAAAAGAAAGAATAAATAGGACAGAATGAAGAAATATGGAAGGGAGAGCCAGCAAAATTGCTGATAGATTATATGTAGGGGCAATGGAAAAGAAGGAAGGTTTGTGGGGAGGGCAGAGAGGTGGGGAAATCAACAGCTTCGTTTCAGACATGGTAAGTTTAAAATGACTGCCTGCCGTTGCAGGAGAGATGTCAATGAACAGATGGATACATTAATTTGAAATTCTAAGGAGAGATCAGAACTGGAGTTAAAATTTGGGAATCAGCCTGTAGACCGTAGTAAGCCACAAGCCTAGGTGAGAAGCATCTCAGGTACCCCATAAATATATATACTATGTACCCACAAAAACTAAAATTAAAAAAAGACTAGATGAGATGATCTAGGGATAGCATAATGACAGTGAAAAGAAGAGGCTGTTTTTCTTTACCTCTTTCTTCTTTAATTAATTACAATATATAGCTTTTGACCATCTTTGATTTGAGATTTTCATCATTTTTGTATCATTTTGAAGATGATCTTAATATTAAGAATATTAACTGCCTAGCTAATACGGTAATCAAATCTAGTCATCTTTTCCTCTCTGGATTCTGAATTTAGTACCATACTCCAAAAATGTCCTACTTGTTACTCTAAGATTATAGGAGTATTTATAATGCTGGAATCAAGATGGGTCTAATCACTGTCCCCAACTCCTCTCTGAGTTGTAACTAACTATTGGGTAAATCTACAGTGAGCTAAAAGAAGAGTAAATAGACATTAATGAAAACTCAATAATTCCTGTAGGACAGAGCTCCCAGCTAAAACACTCAGCTTATAGCTGAGGCCAAAATAGGGCTTTCCTAAACCCAGAGCTGGGTGGCATATGGCCTACCAAGAAGAGGACATGGGTTTTTACCCAACTAGCTGCCCCACAGGCTTATCAACAGTTGTACAGAGAGGTCAAGAAAGCCAAGGAGAGTAAGGCACCTCCAGATCTGCTCCAGCCTGACCCAGCTGCAACTCTTGTACAAAAAGAAGAAGAGCAGAGAGTCCACTGTTCTTACCTCTCCATGCTGTGGTCAGTGCAGGAGAGAAAGTGTGAAGTCTGTTCCTGCTTTTAAAGCAAACCATATCTTCTAGGACACTGGACTCAGCCTAGAAGATAACAGACTCTTATCCATCAGGTTAACTACTCCTCCTCCCTTAGAGAATACCATGCTGGTGATAGAAAGAAACACGGAAATCCCCTCTCAGGAACTTCCCAGAAAGGATGGAAGGATAAGTGGAACTTTCTTTTCATATGGGCTCAGAGAAATATAGGTGGGGAAGAAAAGAGTCTTCCCGCTAGAATGCACCTAAATTTTTTGTTGTTAATTTCAGAAAACATTATGCTTTCAGGCTTTGTGCCAATAATAAAACATGCAAATATCTTCACCCTATTCCTCAGCAAAGCTGATGCCGAATGACGGAATAGGAAAAGGTTTTGAGCCATCTTGTGGTGGCCGTTTCTGTGAACTGAGTGAAACAGGCTATTCACAAAGACTCTGATACGCATGGCGCAGGGCTTCATAATCTGCTTGAAACATAAGTGACCTGGGCCTATTCTGTTCATCAACAGTCAGAATAGCAGCAGCTGCAATAAACATATGGACTGTCTACTGGACATGGGGAACTGTATGAGGTCCTCGAGGAAGAAAGGTATAAAGTTATATCCCTGTCTTCAACATCTGGTCAGGGGAATTATCCTTGCTTATAAAATTTTCTTTTCTAGGGAGTGGATTTTTTATACCAGAGAACCTACCAAACTTGACTGCCATAAGAAAAGGTTTAAGGCAATTTTCTGAGTAATTATCTGGTACACAGATATACCTACAACCAATAAGGTAGGCAGACTTCTAAGGATAGGTGGGACTTGATGTCTCACCAAGATTTCCACACTCTGGCTATTCAATCAAGCATTAGTCTAGGTACCACTGTGAAGGGATGGTATTAGGGTTACTAATCAGCTGTCCTTAAAATAGGGAGGTTATCTTGGATTATCTGCATGAGTCCAGTGTAATCACATAAACCCTTATAAGCAGAAACTGAGACAGAAGACAGGAGATGTGTCAGAGGAGGTAGGCAGAGGAGCAATGAGGAAGAAGGGAACATCATGGAGAGAAGAAGAATGAAAAGGACTCCAACTGCTCTTGCTAGGGGTGTGCATCAGAGAATGCAAGTGCGCTCCAGAAACTAGAACAACTTTGGACCAACAGCTAACAAGGCAACAAATCACTCAGTCCCACAATAGCATGGAACTGAATCTGGACAAAATCTTGAGCAAGCTTAGAAGTCAGCATCTAGGGCTGAGCTGGCATCTTCATTTCAACCTTGTGAGACTCAAAGCAGTCTCAGGTGTGCTGCCTGAACCTCTAAGCTACACAGCGGTCAGATAATAAATGGATGCTGTTTTCAGCTGCTAAATTTGAGAGTACAGCAATGATAGAAAATTAATACAGCCCAAGAAAGTTATATCATGAGGCTAACGTAAGGAACAGAGAGTGGTTGAGTATCCTTTGTCACAATGTTATTTGAGGGGCGCTAAGTTAGGGGTTATTTAACACTCTTGACTTTCCATTAATATATTTGCTTATCTCCAGACTCAGTGCTAGGGAAGGATATATTTCCAAAGAATTTAAATTAAGCAAGGTCTCACCAGCAACCTAATCTGTACCTTTTAAAAATAACCAGATAGGCTGAGTGCAGTGGCTCCCACCTGTAATCCCAGTATGAGGACGGAAGCAGCAGAATGACTTAAGCTCAGGAGTTCACACCAACCTGAGCAACATACTAAGACCTCCTCTCTAGTAAAAAATTTAAAAATTAGCTAGGTGAATTAAAATTTTAATTTAAAAATTTTTTTAATTAGCTAATTTTAAAAATTAGTGCAGGAGATTAGGGCTACAGTGAGCCATGATTGTGCTACTCCTCTCCAGCCCGGGTGACACAGCAAGACTATGTCTCAATAAATAAATAAAAACAAAGGGTGACTTTCAAGATGTAAAGTAAGAGTGTCCTTTGAGGATTGTGATAGATGGCTTACTATTCTTCCAAATATTCCAGTTCCCCTTTCTGTGATGTCCTTCCCTATAGGCGGATTATATATTATCCTCCATGACATCAGCTTTAGCCATGTGATTTGCTTTGGCACATTACATGCAAGCAGAAGTGATGTTTTTTCACTTATGAACAGAAGCTTTAAGAGACAGCATGTGATCACTAGGTTCTATTTCCCTCTCCCATAAGCCCAGCAACACCCCAGTTAAAGGCCATGCCATCATCCTGGGTCCCACAGTGAACATGGCATGGACCAGAGCCTCGATAGGTCAGTGATGGACATGTAACTTGAGCAGGAAATAAACCTGTATATCCCACTTGGATTTGGGGGTCATTAGTTACCACAGCATAACTTTGCCAAGCTGACTGATATAGGTTCTATAACTTGCCAACCTCTTTAATGACTGGGAGTCATTAAACAAGGTCCCCTAAAGCAAACTATTTCTGTTCAAATTGGAAGCCTCCTCTTGGTTATGCAGAAAAGTTGAGTGATATTGAGGGAGGGCAAAATGCCTTGAGTAATACCTACATTGGTTAAAGAAGAATAGGCTCTGTCACAATAATGGGTAGATTCCCAAATCTCAGAAACTCACAAAATAAAAATTTCTCATGCAGATGAGCTCCAATGCGGGTTAACCACTCTCCTGGATGGCTCTCCTCTAAGTAGTGATTTAAGACTCATGCTGTTCCCAACTTGTGATGCAAATTTTGGAATCCTTTATTTCCAAACACATAGTTAAAGAGCTCATGGAAGATCTCACAGGAAAGGGTTTATAGCAAGGCCTGGGAAAGGTAAGGCATGTGGGCCCATATTCTCTAGGCAGATTTCAACACAGATTCTACCTAGATGCAAGGAGGATGGGAAAATGAAATCTTCCTATGTGAGCAGGAAGAAAATAAAATGGTTTCATGAACAGTTACATTTTATCTGCTATAGTAAGGTAGTATTTTTATAGGAAAAACATATAAAAGATGTTGAATTTTGAGACGCTCTAAAAAGACTGTGTTGGCACTTGCATGACAATGGTTTACAGGGAAGAAGAGTGAATATTGGCTCTTTGACCAGACCTCAGTATTGGTGAGCTTGTCCCTCTGGATGTGTCTGCATATGTTAACCAAAAGAGCTTTCTGCTAAAGCCATATCCATAGAGACTGAGTGTAGCCACTACAGAAATAGAGGTGTCTGGATGGCCAAGGGCTATGCTGCTTTAGTGGACAAGCACCACTAAAGGGACGTACTGACTTGTCTTCAGCAGCAACCCCAAGTGGTGATGGGTCACATACTGTTCAAAGCCCAGTTCTCCCTATATCTAGCATTACAAAAGGGATGATCTCTCTTTGTGTCAAATAAACCCTGGAAAGAATTCTTAGGGAATTTAAGTGGGGGAGCTTCAAAAGCTTCTTTTCACTTATAAGCAGAAACTTTAAGAGATAGAATGTGATCACTAGGTCCTACTTCCTTCTCCCATGAGCCCACTAGCACCCTAGTTAGAGGCCACACCATCATCCTGGGTCCCACAATGAAGGTGACATTGACTAGAGCCTCAGCTGGTCAGTGATGAACATGTAAATTCAGCAAGAAATAATATCCCACTTGGATTTGGGAGTCATTAGTTACCACAGCATTTTCAAAAGAAAATGATTAGTTATCACAGCATTATCAAAAGAAAATGTGTTGGAATTCAGGAAAATAATTTATAAACAAAAAGATGACTCATATTTAAATAACAAATTTGTTGAGTAATTCATTCCGGTTTACTGAAAAGAGATATAGTATAAAGATAATAGAGGAGAGGAAGAAAAGCATCAGAACGAAAGAAATCTAATGTAGAGAAGTAAGCAATTCACCTTGATTAATTTTATTTTATTTTTAATCAATAACTCCCAACATAGCAACAATGCAAGCCATATAGGTCAGCTGGTCAGAACAGTACCCACTGAGAGATGGAAAATTTTGTGGGAGATGATTCTACTTTAGAAATTCGGGTGTACAGAACACAGCAGCATATCTGCTCTGTGCAGTATTAAGACATGGGTAGGAGCAAGAGGATACCCTTCCAGTACATAATTAAAGCACTTGTGTGACTGTGGGCGTTAGATCAAACTTCCTACATAAACAGGATCTACTTGTGAGAACACTTTCAAAGGTTGAATGTGGAGCTTTGCTAGAAACAGAGCAGCAGGGGGGCAGCCAGCCAACCAGTCACATGGGACTGAAACTGACATTCTGAAGCCCACTGGGCTCCTCACAACCCTCCCTATTGGCTCAACCCACTCAAATACAAACCCAAGTGAGGTGATTCTCACCTGTGGGTTGCCCCTACGCAAACCCCAACTGAGCATTTGATCTAATCTGAAGAGACCTTTTATACAGAGAACAGAGTTGGTCAAACACACCTCCCTCATGGGAAAATGGCATCTCTGCCCAAGAGCATGATTTTCCCTTGGGAACTACCAAATTATTTGTTCTCACTGAAAGGGTGGAACGACAGACTTGTTAAGGAAGCTAATAGCTTCTCCATCTGTTCTCATAAAGTCAACTGCCTGACTCAAGGGGTCTATGATTATTGCAATTAGGTAGCTGCAACCCCAGCCCCGTCGCCCATGCTGGGTAGCAACTACACTATCTTTGATTGCCTCAGCCTCTGAACTGTGTTGGCTCTGAGGCTCCCGAGGCTCATCCTTTCTCTGGTATCCCAGGGTCTACTGCTCTGTTGAATGGATGCTCATCTCTCTCACTGTGTGTTCTATCCCTATAGCTGGTGCTCTTCTGAATAAAATGATGACCACTTGGCTATGGACCCCTACTCCCACCAGAAATGAGAGACCAGCCCACAGTAGTTGCAAGCCTCACCAATACGAAGCCTACTTCCTCTGCCCTAGCTCTGAGTCCATACCCAAAGGAAGTTTAATGTTTTATCTCACAGTGTTCTTTATCAAAGAATCCAGGACATAGTCGCAAAGATTAGGCCACAATGCTTAAAGTAATACCATAGTAGGATAAACTCAAAACTGATCCCCCTAATTACAAGCCAGCATCCCAGCCACCACAGAATTTTATTCCACTAGCAATCCCTACCCATCTCCCAAGACATCTCTCCTCCTATCCTGCAAGTCACGGTTCTCTATCTAAATAACTCTTTGTTTGGTATCGTCAATTCCAGGATGTCTCTTTTTTTTTTTTATTTTTTTTTATTTTTCTAATTTTCTAACTTTATTTAGGAATTTTCTTGGCCAGTGTCATTGGTCTTACATAAGCATTTTTATGGTGATTTACATTAAATTCCATTATCTCCTAAGCTTGATGGTTTCTTTAACAATGCTAGAATACCATGCATGGTACTTTTCAGAATTCAGG
>CAUYQU010072695.1:0-12506 GCA_963574635.1 Cheracebus regulus | reverse complement strand
GTTCTTTTTGTAATTCCTTTACCTGCAGTTCCTACTTTCCCATAGCTCGACTGCCTCCAACGGGAAACTGTGTCCGGGCTCAAGCTCGCCATATGGTGAGGCCCAATTCCGAGGGGCTTCACATGGGAACGAACCCCACAGAAAATGGAGCCTCATTCTTCAGCTTGAGAGTCGTTGGTCCTTGGCATACTAGTAAATGTTTAACAATTGCCGGGAAGCCAGGAGCTGTGGAGCTGTGAGTGATGAAAGCAGGGCTGATTTGTAGTGTTTGGTGTGAATCTGCTCCCACCATGGCTACTAAATGAAGCCAGCTGGCTTTCACCATTTTTGAAATTTAATAGTCAGCTCTCAAAAGCCAAGCCTCTGTATGAGCCATCTCCAGCACACCACGGGTTGTTGAAGAAGACTGAGAGAAGCGGGCTGTAAAGCTGTGTGGCAGGGTTTTCTGAGCAGGAGGTGAATGTGACCCACTTTCCCCATGGAAGCCCCCTAAATAAAAGTTTTCCCCAGGGAAACTTTGGATCTCAAATAGGGTAATTGAGGCCTCTCTAAGCAGCCCACTCTGAGAACTCCTGTGATGTTTCCTCATCTTAGAACAGGACCCGAACCATCACACAAGGCAGCCTTTGCAGAGACATGTTGGAGAGCTGAGATGTAAGCCTCCCACAACAACCGTAACTCAGTTTTTTCTGCTTGGCATCATGTTTTTCTACAACAGCCTGTAGTCTTTTACTGCCTCTCTGTAGCCATGAATGATGGTTGCTGTGGGAACTCTCACCAAGTGTGAGCATGTGACACCAGCCCTGGCCATCTGACCCCTACTTCTTTGTTGCCTTTGTTTAAATCCTGGCATTTCAGTTGACCTGTTTGGCAGAAAAATGTTTGATATGAATTGTTCACCGGATTCACTACTGCCAGAAAGACACGTCAGAAGTGGGAATGGGGAGGGGTTTTACAAGCTGCTTATCCTCGGTAATCATCTTTATGTTATATAGGACATCTTGAGAAGGTCCACTTAAGAGGGTCAGCTGAACGGTGATGTGCTGCTAGGATGACCACTGTCTTCCCTGGACCAGGAAATAAGCTGCACTGCCAGAGACCCTAGACAGGAGAAAAAGTGTTTTAGATTTAAAATATATGCAACTAGGTCAAAGGAAAGGAACAACTAGTAGTTTTTGAGCTGCATACTTTTATATGGGTTATTTACTTAATTCTTGTGTCAATTATTTGGGGTAGGTGTAGTTACCATTTTATAGATGAGGACACTAAAGAAACTATTTGTTCAGGGCCACACAGCTATTAGTGGTAAAGCCATAATGTGAACCTAGGTCTTTCTTACTCTAAAGCCTGAGTTTTTTCAGTTTTATCAGGCTGGAGCGTATGTGTCAACCTGAGTGTGTCAGATATTCTGAAGGAAAAGGTATAGGAAGGTGGAGAGTGAAGATAATGGCTTATTCCTGGGGAGTAGGGAAAGGTCCTAGATTGGGAAGGGCCCATTCAGTTGAAGACAAAAAGCACTGACCAGAGTTTTGGGGACTGTGCCTACCAGTCAGGCAGAAATGTCTAAGTAGAGGATCCTGGCATAGTATGATAACTTTATTAATGAGAGAAGAGACCCTTTATTCTAATTAGGTATCTCAGAAAGGTCTCTATGAGAAATAAAGCTTCTTCTACACACTAAAGGGACATGATGACTTAAAAAAAAATTTTTTTTTTTAAATTTTTGGAAACAAGGTCTTGTTCTATCGTCCAGGCTAGAGTGCCGTGATGCCATTATAGCTTACTGCAGCCTCCAACTCCTGGGCTCCAGCCTCTCAATCCTCCTGCCATAGCCTCTCAATATGCTGGGATTACAGGCATGAGCCACCGTACCTAGCCAGCTTTTCCTTTTTTCTTTTTCTTGTTTTGTTTTTTTTTTTTTTTTTTTTTGAGATGCTGTTTCTCTCAGTCACCCAGGCTGCAGTGACACAATTCTAGCTCACTGCAACCTTGAGATCCAGGACTCAAGCAGTCTTCCTGCCTCAGCCTCTTGAGTAGCTAGGACTACAGGCATGTGCTACCATGTCTGGCTTTTTTTTTTTTTTTTTTTTTTTTTGGTAGACATGGGGTCTCACTCACTATGTTGCCCAGGCTAGGCTGGTCTCAGACTTTTGGCCTGAAGCAATTATCTTGCTTTGACCCCCTGCCAAAGCACTGGGATTACAGGCGTGAGCCACAATGCCCTACCTAAGATATTTTTATTTATTTTAGTAGATAATATATGGTTCAAGATCTAAAAGGTAGACACAGAATTTTTTTTTTTTTAGACAGAGTCTCACTCTGTCACCCAGGCTAGAGGGCAGTGGCGTGATCTCAGCTCACTGCACCTCTGCCTCCTGGGTTCAAGCAATTCTCCTGCCTCAGCCTCCTGAATAGTTGGGACTACAGGCGCATGCCACCACGCCCTGCTAATTTTTGTATTTTTAGTAGAGACAGGGTTTTGCCATGTTGGCCAGGCTAGTCTCTAACTCCTGACTTTGAATGATCCACCCATCTTGGCCTCCCAAAGTGCTGCAATTACAGGCATGAGCCACCATGCCCAGCCAGCACACTGAATTTTAATTGTTTTTAAAATAGTGGTTCCATTTTGTTAATAGAAAAAAAAAGACTAAAAATTAATGTCCCACAGCCAAGCTGGATGAATGCAGAGGTCACTGGCAGAGAACAGCTCGGCTTATTATTCATCTCTATTACTGTCAGCATTTTTGCCAGTTAGGTATGAATTTTGAAATGATTGTCATATAAACTTCTAGTCTTTCTCAGGCAGGCAACTATGAAGCTTCATTGGCAGTATGTAGAAGAAATTGTGATGGAGATAGTAGGAATTCTAGTAATTGTCAGCTTTAAAAAAATTTTTTCAGGAAGGGGCTGGGAGAAAAGAAAACAAAAAAATTTTTTTTTTTGAGATGGAGTCTCCCTCTGTCACCCAGGCTGGAGTGCAGTGGTGCAGTCTCGGCTCACTGCAACCTCTGCCTCCTGGGTTCAAGCGATACACTTGCCTCAGCCTCCTGAGTAGCTGAGATTACAGGCATCTACCACCACGCCCTGCTAATTTTTGTATTTTTAGTAGAGACAAGGTTTCACCATGTTGGCCAGGCTGATCTCGATCTGACCTTGTGATCCACCCGCCTTGGCCTCCCAAAGTGCTAGGATTACAGGCATGAGCTACCGTGCCAGGCCAGAAGAGAAGTTTTAATATGATATTTGTGTATCATTTTTCCCTCAGCTCCATTAATGTGATCAGATTCCTTGCTTGTGCAAGGTAAGAAACTGGGTGTGTTGGATCTGTAATTAGTTTAGAAAAGAAAAAAAGCTTCACAAGGGGTGTCTAGGGCTTCAACCAAATAAAGTCAGGGAGGTGGGGGTGACTGCCCAGGGAAATTAAAGAAAGTCATGTCACCACTCCTTTAACTAACTGATGGCCTCTCACTAATCACCCACTGAGGTTCATTATCTGGTTCACCTTGCTGAAGGGCAGAGTCAGCCTGTCAGATCAATAAATTTCAGGGCAGTGTAGAGCTCTTTGGTAGCAGGCTTGAAAGACATGAATGGACTGGAAGAACAGGCCAGCTTAAATTGGGTCTGATTGCGTTTGGTCCTCAAGTATAGGAACTGAAAATAGAAAGGGGGGAAAAAACCTTCTGTCTATTATATGCAGAGTGGCTGTATAGAGGGAACAGTTAACTTTTAAAAGGCAGAACAACTTTCTGTAGTCTAAGAGATTTATGTCTACCTTTTGGATCACTGTTTCTAAATAACTATATTGAGTGATTGTACCCTGGAGAGAGATTCAGATTATCTTGGATAGAAAGTCACTATAAGCACCCAGTGGAGGAAGGGATGCTCACTTGATGAAGTCTCTGGTTTTGTTACAGGTCGCCACTCTAGTTCCTGTGCTTTTGGCTGTTTTTTTTTTTTTTTTTTTTTCCCAGTCACTTTCGGCTACTAAAATGTTGAAACAAAGAACCAATTCTTGCCTCCAAAGGAAGTGCTCGGCTTTGGTCTAAGAATTCTCAGCTTTTAAGTGTCTTTAGTGCACTAAGGCAGAGAAGGGTTACCCTGGCTTAATGTTCCCCAGATTTATGCTCTTCCATGCAGAAGTACAGAGTATGTACTCTGTGCCAAGTCAGGGGTTACAAAAATGCAAAAACCATACCTGCCCTTGAGGCCTTCGCGGAATATGTATCAGGATCACTACTTTCTTTTTAGACCTTTGCCTGTGTGCTCGCCTTAGACGTCTCTCAGCTGATGTATATGAATGGAGTCTTCACAGCAGTCCCACTTGACCCTTTGTAAGCCTAGGAGGGACAGATAAACCTCCCTGTTCTCCTTGAACCCCCAGTGAAATACTGTTTCCTTACAGATCCATAAACTATTGGCTGATGACCCTTACTCAGCATGAGTTGCCACAAGGAGAGCCATGATCATCTAGTAGCTTTTATTCTTTCTTCAGTTTCATAAAAAGGCAAAAGCAGAACCCTCATTTAGTGGCAGGACCCCAGAAGTTCCTCAGCTTAGCAAATGATTGAGTTTGTCAGAAAGCCTAGGTAATCACACCCACTAAAAAACCTTTCTATAGCTAGTCCCCAGCTGAGAATAGTTCCAGGCACTGTTGTTTGCTATCTGGAGTCAATTTAATTTGTCAGGGAGGATTGTGGAGTTATTCATGGGTGGCAGGGAAAAGCACAATGGGAGGAATCATTATTAGCATTGTTGAAGTACTAACTCCTAGCTTAGAGTTACTTATATATCCGTTTGAATCATTCTTGCCCCAACTCAAAATGGTATATTAAGACCAAAAGTGACACAAGCTTACTGCCCCTGGCCATATATCTTTTTTTGACTAGTCCCGATTTTCTGGACTTTTAAATTTAACTTTATTGAGGTATAATTAACATATAATAAAAATGTTTATGTAAGCACCACCATAATCGAGATGTAGAACATTTCTAACACCCAAAAATGTTCTCTTATACCACTTTGCAGTCAGTCCTCACCCCAAGTCTGGGCCCTAGGCAACTGCTGGTATGACCATTTTCCTTATAGAGTAGATAGGTCAATACAAAATTTAAAATTTTATATAAACTCATGCAATATGTACTTTTTAATGTCTTCTTTCTGAGATTTGTACACATTGTGACACTCCTTGGGTGATGATTCAAGAGATATGAAAATATATGTCCACCCAAAGATCTGTACACAGATGTTCATAGCAGCCTTATTTAGGAAGACCAAAAACTAGAAACAAGCTAAATGTCCATCAGCAGTTGAATAAATAAAGTGATTCATTCATACTGTGGAATATTATTTAGCCATAAAAAAGGAACGAAGTACTAATATGTGTTACAATGTGGATGACTCTTGAAAACATTATGATAAGTGAAAGAAACAAGTCACAAAAGACCATATATTGTGTGATTTCTTTTAGTTGAAATGCACAGAAAATCCATAGAGACAGAAAGTGGATTAGTGGTTGCTGTGGCTGGGGCTGGAGAACAGGGTAGGAGGGATTGGTAATTATTATGGGATTTATTTTTAGGTTGATAAACATGTTTTAAACTTAGATCATGGTAATAATTGCACAACTATGTGAATATACTAAAATAATTGAATTGTACACTTTAAATGAATGCATTTTATGGTATATAAACTATATCTCAATAAATATGTTGAAAGAAAAAAGAAACTGCCACATCGTTTTCAAAAGTGGTTGTACCATTTCTCATTCCAAACAACAACATACAAAAGTTCCAACTATACCATGTCCTTGCCACACCAGGAATTCTGAGTCTTTTAATTTTAGCCATTCTGTTGGGTATGTAGCATACTTATTACAGCTTTTATTCTTCTTTTTTGAGATGGAGTCTTGCTGTGTTGCCCAGGCTGGAGTGAAGTTGCACGATCTCAGATCACTGCAACCTCCGCCTCCTGGGTTTAAGCGATTCTCCTGCCTCAGCCTCCTGAGTAGCTGGGATTACAGGCACACACCACCACACCTGGTTAATTTTTGTATTTTTTTTTTTTCTCTTTGAGACGGAGTCTTTCTCTGCCACCCAGGCTGGAGTGCAGTGGTGTGATCTCAGCTCACTGCAACCTCTGCCTGCCAGGTTCATGCAATTCTCCTCCCTCAGCCTCCTGAGTAACTGGGACTACAGGCACACACCACCACACCTGGCTAATTTTTTGTTTATTTAGTAGAGACGGGGTTTCAACATGTTGGCCAAGCTGATCTTGAACTCCTGACCTCAGGTGATCCACCCACCTTGGCCTCCCAAAGTGCTGGGATTACAGGCGTGAGCCACCGCACGTGGCCACTTAATTGCAGTTTTTAAATATTACTAGTTTTAATTTGCATGATGACTAGCGCAGCCTTTTTAAAACATTATTTTATTTTTTGAGATGGAGTCTAACTCTTTACCCCAGGCTGGAGTACAGTGGCGCAATCTTAGCTCAGTGCAACCTCCGCCTCCCAGGTTCAAGCAATTCTCCAGCCTCAGTCTCCCGAGTAGCTGGGACTACAGGCGTGTGCCACCATGACTGGCTAATTTTTGTATTTTTAGTAGAGACAGGGTTTCACCATATTGGTCAGGCTAGTCTTGAACTCCTGACAGGTGATCTACCTGCCTCTGCCTCCCAAAGTGCTGGGATTATAGGCCTGAGCCACTGTGCCCGGCTAGAGCAGCTTTTTATGTGAATATTATATATCTTCTTTTTTGAAGTGTCAGATCATTTACCTATTTTTAAAATTAGGCTTTTCTTTTCTTATATTGTATTATTTATGAGTTTTTATATATTTTTGATGCAGGTTCTTTGACACACACACACACACAGAGTAAATATTTTCTCTCAGTAAGTAGGTTGCCTTTTTTCTTTGCATATTCTCAGTGATGTCTTTCAAAGACTAGATATTTTTAAGATCAAGTTTAACTTAATTAGATATTCATGAAGATTAATTTACTTTTAAAGGAGTCATGCTTTTGTGTTTTATTTAGTAAATCTCTGACTACTCCTGGTTGCAAAAATGTTCATTGTATTTTCTTTTTTTTAAGACAGAGTCTTGCTCTTTCACCCTGGCTGGAGTACAGTGGCACATCTGGGCTCACTGCAGCCTCCATCTTTCAGGTTCAAGCGATTCTTGTGCCTCAGCCTCCTGAGCAGCTGGGATTACAAACGTGCACTACCACACCCAGCTAATTTTTGTATATTTAGTAGAAACGGGGTTTCACCATGTTGTCCAGGCTGGTCTTGAACTCTGGCCTCAAGTGATCCACCTGCCTTGGCCTCCCAAAGTGTGGGATTACAAGCATGAGGCACTGCACCCGACTTCATTGTTTTTCCTTCCATAAGTTTTGTAATTCTGGCTTTTACATTTAGTTCTGTGATTCAGTTCAAGTTAATTTTTTTTTCTAGTGTGTGGTGAATGTTCGTTCCCTTCCAAATATTTAGTTACATTGCCATTTGTTGAAAAGAGTACTCTTTCTCCATTGAAATACCTTGGCCATTGGTTAAAAAAAAAATCAATTGAACATGTATGTATGGTTCATATCTGGACCCATCAGTTCTGTTCCACTGGTCTGCATGTCCAAATTTATGGTCTACAGTGTCTGGATTATTGTAGATCTGTAATAAATCTTGAAATCAGCCAACCCTCTAATTTTGTTTCTTTTTTAAATGTTTTTGAATATTCTAGATTCTTTCCATTTCCGTATAAAATTAGCTTGTTTCTACAAAAAGACTGGTGAAATTTTGATTAGAATTGCATTAACTCTGTAGATGACTTGGGAGATAATTGATACTTTAATAATACTGTTTTCATATCCTAATGGAAAAAATATAATCTACCTCTCCATTTGTTTAGGTCTGTTAAATTTTTTTTATCAGTGTTTCATAGTTTTTCAGTGTACTCGTTGTATGGCTATTTTGCTCAATTTATCCCTAAGTATTTCAGTTTTATGTCATGTAAATTTTAAATTTCAATTTCCAATCATTTGTTGCTAATTTTTAGAAATATACTTGTTTTTAATTGACTTTTTTTTCTGCATCCTTGATAAACTTATTAGTTTTGGGGTTTTTTTTGTTTGTTGTTTGAGGTTTTTTGAGATGGGTCTTATTCTGTCACCCAGTCTAGAGTGTGGTGGCATGATCACAGCTCACTGTAGCCTCAATCTCATTGGACTCAGGTGATCCTCCCACTTAAGCCTCCTGAGTAGCTGGAACTACAGACCACCAGCTGCCACCATGTCCAGCTAACTTTTGTATTTTTTGTAGAAATGGGTTTTTGCCACATTGCCCAGGCTGTTCTCAAACTCATGGGCTCAAGCAATCTGCCTGCCTCTGCCTACCAAAGTGCTGGGATTACAGGTGTGAGCCACCTCACCTGACCATTAGTAGTTATAGTCTTTAAAATGTTCTGTGCTCATAATCATGTTGTGTATAAATTTAGGTTTACTTTTTTTTTTCTTCCAAATCTATATGCCTTTGATTTCATTTTCTTGTCTTATTTTACTGGCTGGGATCACCAGCATACTATTGAACTAGTAAGAATAGATAGATGTCCTTGCCAGATCTTAAGGGGAAAACATTTGGTCTTTCTCCATTAGGCAGTAACTTAGCTGTGAGTATTCATAGATTCCTTATGAATATTAGGTTGAGGAAGTTCCCTTCTATACCAGATTTGCTGAGAGGTTTTATTATGATTGGATGTGGAATTTTCCAATGACTTTTCTGCAGTTGTTGAGATGATCATGTTGATTTTCTCCTTTATTGTGTTAATATGGTAACTGACTTTTGTTTTTGTTTTTGTCTTGAGACAGAGCCTCACTCTGTCCCTCAGGCTGGAGTTTAGTGGCGGGATCTTGGCTCACTGCAACCTCCTCCTATTTTTAGTATAGATGGGGTTTCACCATGTTGGCCAGGCTGGTCCTGAACTCCTGACCTCAGTTAATTTACCTGCCTTGGCCTCCCAAAGTGCTGGGATTACAGGCGTGAACCACTGTGCCTGGCCAGTAAGTGATTTTTGAATATTAATCCAGCCTTATATATCTGAGATAAATTCCTCTTGATCATTATATAGTATTTATTTTAAATATTACAGAATTTGAGCTGCTAATATTTTTTAGCTATTTTTGTGTCAGTGTTTATGGAGGGATATTCATTGTTTTCTTGTGATGTCTTTGTTTGGTTTGGGTATTAGAGTAATACTGCCCTTAAAAAATGAATTGGGGAGTATTCCTTCCTCCTCTGTTTTAAAAAAAGAGTTTGTATAGGATTGGTCTTATTTCTTGCTTAATGTTTAGTAGCAGTAACCAGTGAAGCCATCTGGACCTATAGTTTTCTTTGTGGGAAGAAGTTATACCCAATATTTTATTAGGAAAAATTTCAAACATACAGTAAAGTTGGAAAAAATTATATAGTGAATATCCACATAACCCTGACCTCAATTCTGTTATTTACATTTTACTATACTTGCTTTATCACATGTATGACCCATAGGATGGATCTCCACACATCAATCCATCTTTTTTAAAATGTGTTTCAAAGTAAAATGCACATATCAGTATATATCTGTGGAAAACATTTTAATTGTTAGTAGAATTTCTTTAATAGATTTAGGAATAGTCAGGTTTACTACTTGTTCTTGAGCCAATTTTACCATTTGTGTCTTCAAGGAAGTTATTCATTTATTGTTGAAGTTACTGGCATAATTCATTCATAAAAGTCTCCCTGTTCCTTGAAATGCCTGTAGGATTTATAGTGATGCCCTCTTAATTCATGGTATGAATAATGTGTGTCTTTTCTCTTTTGTTCCTTATCAGTCTGGTTAGAGGTTTATCAATTTTATTAATCTTTCAAAGAATTAGCTTTTAGTTTCATTGGTTTTCTGTTCTTTTTCTTTTCTTTCTTTCTTTCTTTTTTTTTTGAAATGGAGTCTTGCTCTGTCACCAGACTGGAGTTCAGTGGCACAGTCTCGGCTCACTCCAACTTCTGCCTCTCTGGTTCAAGCAATTCTCCTGCCTCAGCCTCCTAAGTAGCTAGGATTAGAGGCATGTGCCATCATGCCCAACTAATTTTTGCATTTTTAGTAGAGGCGGGGTTTCACCATGTTGGCCATGATGGACTCGAACTCCTGATCATGTGATCTCTCCACCTCGGTCTCCCAAAGTGCTGGGATTACAGGCAGGAGCCACCACCCACGGACTTTTCTTTTCTTTTGAAGACAGGATCTCACTCTGTCGTGCAGGCTGGAGTGCAGTGGCGCAATCTCTGCTCACTGCAACCTCCACTTCTTGGGCTCAAGTGATCCTCTGGTTTCAGCCTCCTGAGTATCTGGGACTACAGGCTTGCACCACCACACCTGGCTAATTTTTGTATTTTTTGTAGAGACAGGGTTTTGCCATGTTGCCCAGGCTGGTCTTAAACTCCTGAGCTCAAGTGATCCACCCACCTTAGCCTCTCAAGGTGCTAGGATTACAGGTGTGAGCCACCATGCCCAGCCTGTTATTTTTTCTTTTTCATTGAGTTATATGGTTATCTGTATTATTTCCTTCTGTTTGCTTTGATTTGTTTTTTTCTAATTTCATAAGGTAGAAATTTAGGTCATTGATTTTAAATCTTTCTTATTTTCCAATATGAAAAATTAGAGCTATAAATTTTTCCTGTGTTAGCAACATCTCACAAATTTTGGTATGTTCTGTTTTCATTTTCATTCATTTCAAAATATTGTTTCATTTCTCTTGTGATATTTAGAAATGTGTCTCATTTCCATTATTTGGGGATTTTCAAGATGGACTTTTGTTACTAATTGCATATTTAATTCCCTGATGGTCAAAAAATATACTCAGTGTGATTATAATCCTTTTAAATTTATTGAGATTTGCTTTATGGTCCAGTGTACAGTCTGTTTTGTTGAATACTCTGTGTGCATTTGAAAAGAATGTGTTCTGCTGTTGTTGAGTAGTTTTCTATAATGCCTTTTAGAGGTTAAGTATGTTGGTAGCGTTTAAATATTATCTCTCTTTACTGATTTTCTGTCTACAGGTGACCCTTAAACAACACCCAATTAGAGGCACTGGCCCCCTGTGCAGTTAAAAATTTGCATATCATGACTCTCCAAAAACTTACTGCTAATAGTTTACTATTGAGCAGAAGCTTTACCTCTTTTTTTTTTTTTTTTTTTTGAGGCAGAGGCTCATTCTGTTACCCAGGTTGGAGTGCAGTGGCACAGTTTTGGCTCACTGCAACCTCCGCCTCCCAGGTTCAAGTGATTCTTGTGCCTCAGCTTCCTAAGTAGCTGGGATTACAGGCACGTGCCACCACACCCAGCTAGTTTTTATATTTTTAGTAGAAATGGGGTTTCATCATGTTGGCTAGGCTGGTCTCGAACCCCTGAATTCAAATGATCTGCCCGCCTCGGCCTCCCAAAGTGCTGGGATTTTAGGTATGAGCCACCATGCCTGGTCCAGAAACTTTGCTGATAACAAACAGTTCATGAACTCATTTTTTTTTTTTTTTGAGACGAAGTCGCGCTCTTATCCCCTAGGCTGAAATACAATGGCACCATCTCAGCTCACTGCAACCTCTGCCTCCTGGGTTCAAGCCATTTTCCTGCCTCAGCCTCCCAAGGAGCTGGGATTGCAGGTGCCTGCCACCATGCCTGGCTAATTTTTGCATTTTTAATAGACAGGGGTTTCACCATGTTGGCCAGGCTGGTCTTGAACTCCTGACCTTAGGTGATCCACCCGCCTTGGTCTCCCAAAGTGCTGGGATTACAGATGTGAGCCACTGCGCTTCGCCATAACCAATATTTTATATATGTATTATATAAGTTAGCTAGAGGGAAGGAAATGTTATTAAGAGAATCGTAAGAAAGAGAAAATATATTTGCTATTCATTAACTGGAAGTGGATCATAAAGATCTGCGTCATTATCATCTTCATGTTGAGTAGGCTGAGGAGAAGGAGGACAGGGAGGGGTTGGTCTTGGTCTCTAAGGACAGCAGAGGCAAAAGAGGCAGAGGAGGTGGAAAGGGGAGTCAGGAGAAGCACGCACACTTGGTATGACTAACTTTGTGGAATCCACCATAATTTTTGTCTAACATTTTTGCTTTTTTCTCTGAAAGCGTTTCTATACGGTACCGATCTTTTCCCACGATTTGCTTTAGTTTTATTGCCTGTATCATAGAACGATCCATGTTGTATAAGAAGTCAAAAGCAGTCTGGAATAATTGGAACCCTTCATCCAGATTGTCTAATGTCAATTTGTTTCCTGACTCTGCTTCTTCTATGTCTTCTTTCTTATTGTCTGGCACTGGTTGGAAAGAATGCATCGCCGGGCGCGGTGGCGCGTGCCTGTAGTCCCAGCTACCCGGGAGGCTGAGGTGGGAGGATCACTTGAGCCCAGGAGTTCTGGGCTGCAGTGCGCTATGCCGATCGGGTGTCCGCACTAAGTTCGGCATCAATATGGTGACC
>CAUYQU010072693.1:0-44037 GCA_963574635.1 Cheracebus regulus | reverse complement strand
AGCTTGTTAATTCCCAGCTCCGGAATCTATGTAATTGGTACTGTGGCGACCCGCAACGCTAGCTAAATCAGCAGTGTTGAAATTCGTGGTGCTTTTCTGCCCGGGGGTCTCCGGTCTGGCTTCTCAGTCCCTTTTTCAGTCAACTGGATGGACTGCTCTGACTTCCTAGAGCTCCAAACATCATCCAAAAGGAGACTCAGTCCTGTTTACTCAGCACCAAGAGCCGCCGAGCCGAGGCGCCGGCAAAAAAGCCACGCCAGCCGAAAGGGTCGCGCTGGCGACCTGTGGGGCTCCTCCGCTGGGAATGTCCTGGTCCATGGGCAGCGAAAATTTATCGGTAAGTGTGGCGTCCACTGGCTCTTTCCGCTTTTACTGGGAGCTGCAATCCTGAGCTGCTAGTGATTGGCCATCTTGGATCTCTCCTCAATTATCAATTTTTAACAAAAGGGAAACTGGGTCAGGAGATTACACAGAGTCTAAAAGACAGTGTAGGGATTTGGACTTAAGTAGTTTTATTCCAGTTCAATATTTACTGAATATTCTCTCCTTACACACATATGTGGAAAATTAATATAATTTTAGCTATGTGAGCGTATGCATATACATACACATATGCACATATAACTAATCAATCTAATTTTAGCCTTCTAGAGACAAGGATATTTTCTTAGCCAGGATTATTCATTCCCTGCATTCTCTAAGAAACAGATTCTGAATGAAAAGTTTATGTGCTACCACTTTCGTCAAGTGGTGCAAAACAGAGAATAAGATGGAAAGAAAACAGATAACTAAAGAAGGTACGGGGGAGAACAAATAAAAAAAATAATGTTACTGAGCTGGAAATTGCTTTGCAAGAATTCAAATCTGTTAGCCTAATCACTTGAAACATCTTCACAGGAGATACATGAAATCATTTTGTGCTGGAATAATCTATCCTGAGAAAGGGGGATATCAAATAATTTTCCAGTCTCCCATTGGCCAGAGTCCACTTTTTGGGCTTCTATGTGACAGTCCCTGGATAAGCCAGAACCTCCATATGTTCAATCTAGTGAGGGTATGAGCAAAGTAGTCTCTCCTCAATCAGTAGGAGAGGTGCTTTACCTTCATGAAATAGTGTAAGCTATTGTGAGGGCTCTTCAAGTCTGGATTCAGGGCAAGTAGTGAAAACCTGTATCATCTTTTATGACTGAGCATAGAAAATCACATAGTGTTATTTCCAACACATTCTATTTATAGAAGTAGTTACAAAGACACATCCATATTAAAAAATAGAGGACATAGATTCCATTTTCTCAGTAAACTATGGAAGTGGCTGGAAAAGCACGTGCAATTGAAAATATTTTTATAGTCACTTTGAAAATTAAATTTGCCAGTGTCTTGGTCAATTTTATGCTGCTATACCAGAATACCTGAGACCAGGTAATTCATAAAGAACAAAGATTTACTTCTTATATTTCTGGAGGGTTGGAAGTCCAAGGCCCTCTGGTGAGGTCCATCTTGCTACATCATCCAATGATGGAAAACAGAAGCAAGAGCAAGAGAATACAGGCAAGCGAGAGGTGGCCAAAATCACTTTGATAACAAACCCATTCTTGTGATAATGAACCAACTTCTGCAATAATGACATTAACTCATGAATGAGAGTAGATCCCTCATGACCTAATTACCTTTTATTAGGGCCACATTCTGCTACTGTTGCTTTGGAGAGTAAGTTTCCAATGCACAAACTTCGGAGAACACATTCACACTATATCAGTCACTGTCTTCTGGACACACCAAAAACAAAAAATGCATTTCTCTTATTTGCAAAATACAGTCACCATTGTTCCCAAACCCATCAATGTTTTACCCTGTGACATCACTGGATTGGCTTATGGGCTTGAGAATTTTGTTATCTACATAAGATCCAGGTATAGATAATTCTTCTCAGTCTCATATTATGATGTCTCAGTGTAACTCCTTTAGTTTAGCAATCTTCTAATTCAGAAAACATGCAATATAACAAAACAAGCATTTTCCACACACACTCCCACCATATGCTGTTGGACTAGGTATAGGATACCTGCCATATGCTTCCAAATATAAAGGAGAAATATAACAGAAACACTATAGTCAGTGACTTGACCACCACAATTCTGAAATTCAGTCAGATATATGCTGTCAGTTCCTTGATTACTGTATAGTGCTATGGAGAATTATAGCATTGGAAATATTCTCCAAATTCTTGACCCGATCCTCTGGAACTCTCTTTTATCATCTCAGTTACTCTTTATTTTATATAAAATTATCCCCTAGTTTGTAGTTGATTAGTTTTATCATCCTTCTTGTTGCCCACAGAAATGGGAGAGTCCTAAAGCTTCTCCCCATTTTGTGCTGCACTGGTCCTGTTAAATCTAGCTAATACAATTCATTTTAAAACTGTTTGAGTTGTTTATGAATGAGTGAATAATCTGTAAAAGGAGTTAGCAATTTTTTCTGTAAAGGTCAGAAAAGAAATATTTCTCTTTTTGCAGCCATACAGTCATACACAATTATTCATCTCTGTGGTTTTAGCACAAAAACAACCATAAACAGCATGTAAATGAAGGTGTGTGGCAATGTGCGAATGAATTTTTACCTACAGAAATATTCAG
This sequence comes from Cheracebus regulus, assembly GCA_963574635.1. NCBI lineage: Eukaryota > Metazoa > Chordata > Mammalia > Primates > Pitheciidae > Cheracebus > Cheracebus regulus. Next base: position 41,404 of record CAUYQU010072693.1, on the reverse strand, counting down.
TGAGCTTGATCTGGCCTTTTGTTTATAGTTTGCTGATGCCCTCCTCTACCCCTAGCAATTACATTAGACATAAGTCATTTCCACTGATTTCTTTGAAATAAGTCTCTTCTTGTTGTCATCCCTGTTAAACTGCTGTATGGCAATGTCCTTAAATCCAAAGGAGCTCTTTTATTTAAAAGAGAGGATTTGAGAAGAACAACCCTGTGATTCTCAAAAGGCCTTTTGTCTGTTTGGAAGAGTCTTTTGTATATTTATAAGACAATCTATGAACCACTGCCTTAAATATATCTGAGTTCCTGGCTAAAGGTTTTTGAGCAATAACCTTGGCTTCATTTGTCTGTACCACTCAAATCAATGGGAGGGAGCATGGCCTTGGATTTGGTTTTGTGTAAAAGTAATTTCTTACATACAGCATCATTTGCCTTTTTGAAAGGCAGGAATTGCATTAAGTGTTTACTTTTCTATCCTAGCAATTTTGAGTTCCTTTATATGTAATAGTTTTATCTTCAACATACTTTTATTTCTTGGTTTAGTTTGCCTTGAAAGCCAGTCAACATACTGTATAAGTTTTGAGGCTACATTGAAGAGCCACATCATGGTGTTTTCAGTGACAGCCTCTGCTAATGTCCCTACTGACAACATCAAATCCCTGGCTAAGTGGTTAAATAATTCTGGCCCCTGGCCTTTGAGGCCTCCAGCTTTTGCAGAATAGAGCAATGATAAGCCGTCCTTACTGAATTCCTCCCAAATTGCATATTCATTAGTAAAATAAATGTTTATGTCATTAAATTTTGGTGTTGTATTTTTTAAGCTGCAAAAAATAAGTAGACCACTATCTACCTTAAAATATCTGTAAAGATCTCCTCATCAGTTTCTCCGAATGAATTAATATTGACAAGCTGTAAAATAATGAAGTTTCCTAAAGCACAAATTCTTCAGGCAATTAATCATTACAATACAAAAAGTTAAATCTTCTAAGAAAATATGCTTCCATGTGGAAACTGGAAGATTCTTTTATTAGCTCGCAGGAAATTATGCATGATTCACTCACTCAGTAATGTGATATCAACTGACTGAGAGATTTTAATAGTTTCTTGATTGTAACATATTGAGCACTATCATGGGCCTTAAACATTTGAAAGTCAACTTTGTGCTTTATAGATATGTTCCTAAATTTTGAAAGAGTTTTCTCCAATGGGTAATTTAGCTAGCTTATTATTTTTTACTGTTTAAACTTGTAAATCTGTAAATTGTTACTCTGTAGGGTAGTTATTTCTGAAACTGAAATAAACCTATGTCCTCTCCAAGGAAATTTTGTTCCTCACAGAAAGAATATGTTAGGGTAAAATGATCCTCTAACCTTTGAGAAATTGTATCAAGAAAACTATCTGCACTGATTTTTTTTTTTACATGTTTACATTTCAATGGTGGTTGAGATTTTCTCTTTGACTTACAAGATATTATACAAAGTATAATTTATTTCCATTACTCAATTTAATTCAGAAACTGAAAAGAACAAGACCAGGAATGAATCACAAATAATAATTATAGAAAACAATTATAAAGCCCTCATTTTTTCCTGGGAATTATTCTGAATCCTTTATAACTATTTAGAATATTTAATCCTCAGCAGTTGCTTATGAGATTGGTTCACTCATGATCCCCATCTGACTGATGAGGAAACACATATATATATATTTCCTCACTTGCCACTTCCTAGTCAGGTGAACTTTTATGTGTTTCTTGGTATGTATATATACATATGAAGTGGGAAAATCAACATTCAGACCATATTTTCACTGATTTGGGGGTTCATGATCTTAATCACCTAAGCCTGCTTCAGTAATAGTCCTTGTACTTGCATCTGTATTATGTGATATGGTTTGGATATGTCCCCACCCAAATCTCATTTTGAATTGTAGCTCCCAAAATTCTCATGTGTCATGGGAGAGACACAGTGGGAGGCAGTTGAATCATGGGGTAGGTCTTTCCTGCGCTGTTCTTGTGATAGTGAGTAAGTCTCATGAGATCTGTTAGTTTTATAAAGGGGAGTTTCTCTCCACAGGTTCTCTTTTTCTTGTCTGCTGCCATGTGAGATGTGCCTTTCCTATTTCACCATAATTGTGAAACCGTGAGCCCATTAACCTTTTTCTTCATAAATAATCCAGTCTCAGGTATGTCTTTATCAGCAGCATGAGAATGGACTAATACATTATGGTTTACATTCTTTAAACATTTCTCATTATTTATTTTATTTAATATTTAAAAATAATCATTCTCAAGTTATAACTTGAGAATTCCAATATCTTATCTGTGGGATAATGTGGAAATTCAGGCTCACAGTGAAGTTTTCACAGCGTTGAATAATGAATCTTGCCTGTCAAACCAGTTCTTGGTTTAGCCATGTCTTCTTTTAACACGTTCTCAGATCTGAGATTATCATGTTATTCTTTATTCAGATTATTGTAAAGCATTACTTTCCTTCTTCTTACAAACTGTACTTAAGTATACTAACATCGCTTACTGGCACATGCACACTGCATTTCATGAGCTTTTAAAAAAGAAAAATTTCTCTTTATTACAAAAGTCTTGAATTACAAAATGCCTTTGGCATTTATTATCAAAATTCATCTTTGTGACACTTTCTTGTTTTCACTTGACCCTCATAAAAAGGGGTACCATGTATTTGCTACTTAATCAGTTATAAATAATCTCATAAAAATCTCCTTCTAGCTGCCTGCGTATTTCATTTATGAGATGATCTTTGAGTGAGTTACACATTTTGTCATGCTACTATTTATTCAATGTTGGTTAAATTAGAAAATATTAATGAGTTGTACATATCATAAAATTATGTATTTGATAGCTTACATTTAAAAGCCACATGAAAATGTTTTGGCTGACAGCCATAGTTAATGTCCCTACTGACAGTCAGGACCAACTTCCTGACCAAGAGTTGAGATGATTCCAGCCTCTGGCTGTTCTGGTGTGAGCTCAGACAGAAAGGAAGAGAACTGGAGAGAAAGCTTTCATCTTCTTAGAGAATATTTAAGTAATCATCAACAGACTGTTGATAGAAATATAGACATTTAAGCCCATTTTGGTGATATAAATGCAGGAAATGAAGAACATGTTAGTAGACAAAAGTCACTTCCACTGATCTCTTTGAAATGAGTCACTTCTTGTTTGCATCCCTGTCAAGATGCCGTAGGGCAATGTCCTTAAATCCAAAGGATGTCTATTATTTAAAAGAGATAATTTGCAAAGAACAGGCTTAAGATTCTTAGAGAGTTTTTTGTCTGTTTGTGACAGTCCTTTCTCTATGTGATATGGTCTATGAAGCACCGCCTTAAATCAATATTTCTGAACTGTTGGCCAAAGATTATACAGTAATAACCTTGGCTTTATATTTGTACAACCAAATCAAGGTGAGGAAACAGTGCCTTGGATTACATTTTGTTTAAAAGTATTTTTTTTTAACTATAACATCATTTGCCTTTTTAGAGGCAAGAAAAAGAGTTAACTTCTCCATCCTAGCAATTTTTGACTCCCTTATATTTAATAGTTCTGTCTTTAACTTACCTTTATTTTTTGCCTTCAAAACACACTTAACATGTTGTGAGAGAAATTTGAGGATACCCTGAGAATTAAAAAAAAAAAAACAGATTGGAATTATGGTAGCAATATGGACATTAAAAGCTATTCTGAGGAGATTATAAATGGCAATTAAAAACATGTTATTGGAAACTAGGGAAACAGTGAACTTTGTTATGAAGTTACAAAGAACTTGACTGAATTGTGTTTATGTTCTAGCATTTTGTGGAAGGTAGAACATGTGAGGAATTAAATATTTAGCTGAGGAAATTCTAAAATAAGTGTTTGAAAAATGGCTTGGTTTCTTCTGACTGCTAATAGTAAGACGTGAGAAGAGAGAGGTTAAGTGGCTCTATTTTAAGTTATTTGAGAAGTCTGGTATGAGGTGGTATCTTATTGTGGTTTTGATTTGCACTTCTCTAATGATTAATGACATTTCAGGTGTTTCGTGGCCACAGAAATGCTTTTTATTGAGATGTATTTCTCATGTTCTTTGCCCATATAATAGAGTGTTTAGCTTATTAATTGTTTAGGTTCCTAATATATTTTGAGTATTAGACCTTTGTTAAAGCATAGTTTGCAAATATTTTCTCCCATTCTGTAAGTTCCCTGTTTATTCTGCTGATAGTTTCTTTTGCTATGCAGAAACTCTGTAATCAGATCTCACTTGTCAAGTTTTGTTTGTTTTACAGTTGCTTTTGGAGTCTTAATACTTCATAAAATCTTTGCTAGGGCCCACGTCCTAAATAATATTTCCTAGGTTTTCGTACAGGGTTTTTATAGTTTTAGGTTTTACAGTTAAGTTTTTAATACATCTTAAGTTGACTGTTGTAAAAAGGAGTCCAGGTTCAAACTTCTGTATATATCTAACCCATTATCCCAGCACAATTTATCGAATAGAGAGCCTGTTACCTATTGCTTGATACTATCAATTTTGTAAAAGATCAGATGGTTGTAGGTGTGTGACTTTATTTCTGGAATGTCTATCCAGTTTCATAGATCTATTTGTATGTTTTCGTACCAGTACCATGCTGTTTTGGTTATTATGGCTGTGTATTTTAATTTGAAGTAGAGTTGTGTGATGACTAGCTTTTTGCTTTCTATTTATGATTGTATTGGCTCTTTGGGATCTTTTGTTATTCCAAATGAATTTTGGAATCATTTTTTCCAATTTCGTGAAAATATCATTGGTAGTTTGATAGCAATATCATTAAATCTTTAAACTGCCTTGGGCAGTGTAACCATCTTAACAATATTGGTTCTTCCTAAATGAGCATGGAATACTATTCCATTTGCTTATGTTGTCTCTGATTTTTTAAAATTATTACTAGTGTTTTATAACTCTCATTGTGGATACATATCATCTCCCTGGTCAGGTATGTTCCTAGGTCTTTTATTCTTTTTGTGACTATAGGGAATGAAATTGTGTTTTTGATTTGGCTCTCAACTTGGATGTTCTTAATGTATAGAAATGGTATTGATTTTTTACATTGATTTTGTGTACACTAAAACTTTCCTAAAGTTTTTTTTTCCTTTTTTTAAAATTAGGTTTGGGAGTTTTTGTGAAGACTATGCACTTTTCAGGTGTAAAATCATATTGTTTGCAAAGAGAGGAATTTTGATTTTCTTTTTATTTGGATACCTTCTATTTCTTTCTTTTTACAAATTGCTCTGGCTAGAACTTCCAGCACTACATTGAATAGGAATGATAAGAGTGATCATCCTTCTCTTGTTTCAGTTCTCAAAGGGAATGCTTCCAGCTTTTGGTCATTCAGTATGACATTGGCTGTGTCATAGATGGCACTTATTATTTTAATGTATATTCCTTTAATGCCTCGTGTGTTAAGGATTTTTAATATAAAAGGATATTAAATTATATTTAAAGTATTTTTGTGTTCACTGAGATAATCATGCCAGTTGTATTTTTAGTTCTGTTTATGTGATAAATCACATTTATTGATTTGTGTATGTTGCACCTACCTTGCATCCCAGGAATAAAGCTTACTTGACTGTGATGGATTACCATTGTGATGTGCTGCTGGATTTGGTGTGCTAGTCTTTCTTTGAGAATTTTTTCATCTATATTTATCAGGTATATTGGCCTGAAGTTTTTATTTTTATTTTTATTGTGTCTCTTTTAGGTTTTGGAATTCAAATGATGCTGGCCTCAGAATGATTAGGAGGATCCACTCCTCATTTTTTTGGAATAGTTTCAGTAGGATAGGTACCTGTTCTTTTTATACAACTGTTTAAGTTCAGCTGTGAATCCCTGTGGTCCAGAGCTTATTCAGGTTGGTTTTTTTTTTTTTTTCTCATTCAGTTTTGGAATTCTTTATTGGTTTGTTCAGGTTTGCTATCTTTTTCCTGGTTGAATCTTTTTTTTTATTTTTTATTTTTGGAGACTGAGTCTCACTCTGTCACCCAGGCTGGAGTGCCATCTCATCTCACTGCAACCTCCTCTGCCTCCTGGGTTCAAGTGATTCTCATGCCTCAGCCTCCTGAGTATCCAGAATTACAGGCATGCACCATCATGCCTAGCTAATTTTTATTATTTTCAGTAGAGATGAGGTTTCACCATGTCGCCCAGGCTGGTCTCAAACTCTTGGCCTCAACTGACCTACTCATATTGGCCTCCTAAAATGCTGGGATTACAGGCATGAGTCATCATGCCTGGTGCAATCTAATTCTATGCTCTTAAAGGACAATTTTGCTGGGAAAAGTAGTCTTAGTTGGAAGGACTTTTTAATTTAAATTTTAATGCTTTGAATATGTTATCCCACTCTCTCCTAGCCTGCAAGATTTCTGCTGATAAATTACTGAGAATCTAATAGACATTACTTCATATATGACAAGTAATTTTTCTCTCACTACTTTCAAAATTCTCTCTTTGATTTTAGAAACTTAGTAATAACGTGTTTCAGTGTAGACTTTTTTTTTGAGTTCAACTTATTTGTAGATATTTGGGCTTACTAAGATTTTGATATCCATTTATTTGCCTCAATTGAGACATTTTCAGTCATTATTTCTCTACATGCCTTTTCCTCCTTCTCTGATTTACTGTTGGGATTTCTATAATGTTATATTAGTCTGCTTTATGGTGTCCAATAAGTACCATAGCATTCTTTACTTTTTTGAATTCCTTTTGTCTCTGCTTTTCTAATTGAGTAATTTGAAAAGACCTGTGTTTCATTTTGTTGCTTTTTTCTTCTGCTTAATAAGCTCTTCTATTGAAACTCTCTTTTGAATTTTCTAGTTTAGTCATTGTATTCTTTCATTCTAGGATTTCTGTTTTTTTCTTCTGATTTCTATTTCTTCCTGAATGTTCAATTTTGTTCATATATCTTTTACAATATTTTCAGTTGTCTGTGTTCTCTTGCAGCTCATTAAACTTCATTAAGATGATTATTTGTTAAGTACTCCATGGGTATCCATTTCTTTAAGGATCAGTTCTTGAAGGTTTATTCGTTTTCATTTGGGTGTTGTGTTTTATTGACTCTTAATGATTCTTGCATTGTTTCTGTAAATTTAAAGGAGAAAACTTTTCTTTCGGTTCTTATAGACTGGTTTTGGCAGGAGAGGATCTTCTGCATTAAAGCAGGGCTGGTCTTGGTCATGGAACTCTAGTAGGTCTACAGTGGGTGAGCCTGTTAAAAGGGGTATAAATAGATGAGACTTCTGTCATGTCCAGCTTGCACAGTACTTCCTCTGAGACCATAGATATTTGGAACTGGAGCTGAATCCACAAGCAGAATAGAGATGCTTCCAGGTTTGGAGCCAAGTCCCTGGTGGTTGACCTGCAACTGGGGCATGAACTTGGCTTCTCAAGAAACTTTTCTTGGTCTTGAACTTCCATGGGTTTCAACTACCTCTTACTTAGGTCAAAAAGCTTTCAAAAGATTCTACTTTTGTCTGTGGATAGTTGCCAAATTGTTGTTTTCATAGACTGATAATAACCTGGCTTGTCCTTATCTGTCATCGTGCTGACTTATTCTCATTTTTAAAGATTATTGGCTTTTAAGCTATTTGTGGGGTGTGTATAAGGACTTCAAGTGCTTATAATATGTCTTTTGTGCCACCAGGGATACTAGAAAAAATTCTAGATACTTAAGAATTCTCCAAGTTAATGTAAATATTAGAAAGCTAAACAATGAACATTGTCAGCAAATTAAAGACAAGTGCAAAATATGAGGGTATGCATGGGTGTTGACTAATTTCTTCAAAATTTTTGGGAAAAAATTCAGAAACAATGTAACATTGAAAATTGCACTGATATGTTTTTAATAGACTTTCATGTTGAAAGAATAACATTCCATCAAGACCAAAAAAAATAATATATTAAAGTGAATGGCTTTTTGGAGTATGGTAAGATAAATTAAATATGGATTAGATGATAAGAAAGAGTAATTTACGTAGAAAGTTTTGTTTTAAGAGAAACTATATAGCATCTTTCATTAGTTTTGAGTATTTTGTTTGTAAAACTCAGCTTGAAGAAGGATCCAAATTCTAGAAACTTGTTACAATAAATTGAAATTATGTCTTAGAATGTCACCAGGGTTTCCTTTTTCGCTTTTTCTCTTCTTTCTGCTTGTTCCAAGTTTTCGTCATTGTCTTCAAATATGAATATTTGTGATTTAAACTCCAGAAAATCTGATTCTATAGTGTGAAGTGAAGTTATCAGGATCATTTTGGTAGACAAAATAATGTCCCACCAACGATTATCATATCCTGTACTCTTCCACCTGTGTCTGCATTACCTTACATAATCAAATGACTTTGTATACATGGTTTAGTACCTTTAGGTAGGAAAATTGTTCTGGGATATCTGAATAGACCCAATGTAACCAAAAAGGTCATTATAAAAGGTAAGCAAGATGGGCAGTGTTAGAAAAAAATAATTTAATTAACAAAGTAGGATAAATTTGGAGATTCTGCACTGCTGGGTTTGAAGATGAAAGAACATGTAACAAGGAAAATAGGTGGCCTTTAAAAGCTAGAAAAAGCAAGATTCTCCCCTAATGCCTCCAATAAAAGAATAAATAACCCTGCCAACACCTTGATTTAAAAAATATGAATTTCATAATTTAAAAAATTATATATTTGTGTCATTTTAAGCCAATGATCTTGTTATATTTTATTTCAGCAAGAATTAGAAACTAATATAATAGTTATTTTTAATAAGTCCAACCCCATGTGATCCTTATGTATGTGCTCTAAAGACCATTCTAAGAATCGGTAAAAGAGAATAAAACATTCTCATAGGTCAGAATATCAATTCCCAGAGACTGGTCCTACTGGAAACAATAGTAAGCATACTAAATACAGGATTTCCAATACAGCACCAAAGATATATAAACAAACTTGAATAGTTTAGAGAATTATTGAATCTTGAACATTTATATGCAAAAATTGATTATTAAATAAAAATTAGTTCTTGTTTGAGTAATATGAAGCTAGCAATAAAAGCTAGATATCGATTAAAAGCTGGAAATGGTAGAAGGTAAGGCACTATTAGCAGAGTTCAAGAAGGCCTGAGGCTAGCATTAGTGACAAGTATAACTGAGATAAAATGCATTTGAGGCCAGGTACAGTGGCTCATGCCTGTAATCTCAGCAATTTGGGAGGTCAAAACGGGCAGATCATGAGGTCAGGTTGAGACCATCCTGGCTAATATGGTGAAACCCTGTCTCTACTAAAAGTACAAAAAATTAGCCAGGCATGGTGGCAAATACTTGTAGTCCTAGCTATTCTGGAGGCTGAGGCAGGAGAATCACTTGAACCTGGGAGGCAGAGGTTGCAGTGAGCTGAGATCATGCCGCTGCTCTTCAGCCTGGGAAACTGAGATTCTCTCTCTCAAAAAAAAAAAAAAAATGCATTTGATCACACATTCTAAATTTCTATTCTGCCCTGGATCAATTAATTGGTTTAATAAAATGTAATCAAGAGAAATAGAAATGACTTTTAGCTTTGTGGTTGCAATTGCTGTATAGCTAGTGAAGGTTTTGACAGAGAAAGTATATATGGGAGAAAAATTAGACTTTTAATTTTTATTTTTTGTATTCTATTAGGTAAAGTATAATTTAATCAAATGATGTACATGAAAGATTTGAATTGCCTAATGTTATAAAAATCTTAGTGTCCATTTTAAAATCAGAACCAGTGAACCACAAAAGAGAGTTCTGGAGTTAAACATTTAAGAGTTTGTTCGGCAAAATATTGATTGCCCTTTAGTAAGTTAAAAATATTACTTTATCTCTTATACCTTTACAGTTTTGGATAAACGGTGAGGAGGAATCTGGCAATACAAAAAAAAAAAAAAAAGATGTGGGGAAATGATTACTTGGGGCATATTTAGTAAGAAAAAAATATATTATGTAGGCTCATTTCTAAGATGGAAAAATATTTAAATAACAATATACACAGTGTAAGTCAAAATATAACAATGAATTATATGGAAGTATAAACATTTTTATTGCACACTAATTAATTCAACAATATAATTAGGAGACTGGAATGTTTTGGCTAACCATTTATTATTGATCCAGAGAAAGATAAATGGAGCTGTATATTCCCACAAAGCATTCGACATTTATTATCACTTTAGTTGACAAAGAGTATGCTTAATTTGCAAGGCATCAGAGTTCAAAATTAGTCATATATTTTTATCTATACATTATATTAATGTTTATTGGCATTGCACATATTGACCTTGAAGATTAAAGAAAACTCCACGTTTTTACATATTTTAACGGGTCTGAGTGAAGGAATTGAATACAAATAATTGCATGTAACAGCAAGCAGCTGCATTAATTCAAGATAATGTCTGTGATTCACTCTGCATTATCAGTTTCTATGCTTGTCAACAGAGCAAATTATAGGCCTGAGGCCAATTCATGGTTATGCATTACTTTCCACACTATTATTAATGCAGAATTCCACAGTGCACATACTGCAGATTTTGTTATTAATGAAAGAGAATAAAATGAAGACATTTATTGTAATTTATATGATTATGACTTATAGCATATATTTTTAAGTTTATGTTGATGGGAACTACTACAAACTCATGGGAATTTTAGTGGTGCTATCTCTTATACAAGTATTAACTAATGTAGATCACATATTTTATTCTTTATATTCCCAGTGCCTAGTCTTTAATTTCATAGATAGTAAGTGCTTAATAAATGTTTGTTTAATGTACGCATTTATTCTAACCGGAGATTGAAAATGTGTAATTTTTAAAATCCTTTGGCACTTCCTGAGAAAATGATACAAATTTTCATTACTCTGTCTTTCTGCCTAAACAATCTTTATTCCTCAGATGATTGCTTTAGACATGACTGGATTAAGGGTATGATATGAACTCTGATCTGAATCCCTAATTTGTACCTCAACAACCCTCCTGCATCAGTTAAGTGTCTCTCATATCTTTAAAAGTAAAAGCTTATTAGCCTGCTCTAATTGCCACTTTTCCAGTATTTTTCATCCTTGCAGACATGTCCTATGTCTACTCTATAATAGTTCTGTCAGTGCTGCACCAAACTTCTACAATGCTCTCCTTGACTTATGACTACCTAGTACATTGGCCTTCATTCAATTATTATTATTTCTTTTTGAGATGGATTTCGTTCCTGTCTCTTAGGCTGGAGTGCAGTGAGGCCATTTTGGCTCATGGCAACCTTCACCTCCTGAGTTCAAGCGATATGTCTGCCTCAGCTTCGGGTTGCTGAGATTACAGGTGCCTGCAACCATACCCGGCTAATTTTTGTACTTTTAGTAGAGACAGGTTTCACCACATTGGCCAGGATGGTCTCGAACTCCTGACTTCAGGTGATCCACCCACCTCAGCCCGCCAAAGTGCTGGGATTACAGCCATGAGCCACCGCTCCTGGCCCATTTCATTTCTAAAAACACCAAGCTCAGGAACATTGCGTGTACAGATTCCACAGCTGGAAACGTTCTCCCTACAGCACATTCCACGTTTGCCTTCAATGCTATCTTTTAATTTTCAAGCTGTGTCATTGTTTTCTGTGGTTGGAATGTGTCCCTTCAAAATCGTGTGTTGGAAGCATAAAGACTCTACTGTGAATGAAATAATGCCATTATCTTCAGATAGGATTCCTTATAAAACAGTGAGTTTGGTTCCCTTTTCTCTCTTTCCCTCTCTTACTTTTCACTTTCTGCCATGGAATGCCACAGCAAAAAGGCCCTTACGAAATACTGGCCTCTCAATCTTGTACTTCCCAGACTTTAGAACTGTGGTAAATTTCATTTCCATGTACATTACAGAATAACAGCTGTATTGTTATGGCAGCATAAATCGGATGAAAATAATGTTCCAGAGAGATTTATGTTAACCATCCATATAAAAGTAGAATTTCATCTCTCAAAGTTTTGCGTCCTGTTCTTTTCATATGCTTTAGATTATGTATTAATATCCAAGCTATGTTATTAATTTGTGATTTGACTAATGTATTTTCTGATAGCTCCCAACTTTCATGTAAATTCCATTTAACTACATTTATTATTCATATTGTTTGCAACTGAATTCACAACTTTTTTTAATAGAATCTGACTAAAAGTAGTTCTACAGTAAATATTTCTGGAATGAATACACCTCAGGAAGACATCATGAATCTTGCTACATATTCACATTTCTACCTTATTTGTTTAATGCATAGGAATCATATAGTAGTAAGATAAGAAAATATTTTTAAGACCGTATGTTGGAAAATCCAAATATGTTTGGATCAATCCTCTCTATTGCTTATTCATCGGTGATCATTCACATTCTACATGGCTAAATCATGTGACTAGAAACTCACAACTTTATGAAAATATTCCTTTTATCACTATTCACAAATCTCTTTGAAGAACAGAGGCAATGTACTGCTAGAGAACTGACTTCTGACCTCCCCCAAATACTAGAAAAAGAAAAAAAAAAGAAACCTCTCACAACATATTCATGTTTCACATCACTCTTACATCACAAGTCAAGATAATAAAGCCTTTTTACCCCAGGTCTTGCAATCATTTTCATTTAAATAATTTTTTTTCTCAAACCTAGGTGTTTTCAAAGATACTCTCCCCTTTCCACTTCTAATTTTTTTTTGTTTGCAGATAGCTGTATTTTTTGTGGAGATCCTGTCCACTTCTATCACTGGCCACTGTCACTTTACAAATAATTTTACAGTTAATATATCTTTTGAGTTTTCCTCATGAAATTCTTTTAAGTTTTCTTATATAATAGAGTTTTTGGAATTCCAACTTGAATGTCTTGCTAGCATTGTCCAAAATTCTTAGTAAAATAGCTCCAGGATTATTAGAACAAATAAATTGAAGATGGCAGAGCATAAAGTTAACCACTTTTGTAATTGGAAAACCTAGTCAAAAGAATTTACTCTAACAATAACAAATGGAATTTAAATAGGTATAATTGCCAATTATGAATAACTATGTAGTATATGCCCTGAACTCTGTCAATAACTTTATATGAATCAAGGAATTCAACTCATTAGAGACTCTGGCATCACAATTAATAAACGTTGGTAGCTCATTCATTAGATATCAGAGTGGAGTAACATAGACAGTCACATTACCCCTGCCATAAGTTTCTCTCTATGTGTCCATCAACCTTGACTTCCTCCTATATACTTGTCAAAATAGAATTTAATTTACCAAAATTTCTGAAGTGGATGCTTCTTTTTGTGATGTAAAAGAGTGAGAATTATAAAAAGACTATGTTTTCTAAAAGTTATGAATCTTAAAAATAGTCTGATTTATGTTTCAGAACAAGATTTTGTTTTAAAGGTGATTTGACAGCAATGAAGAAAGACAAAAAATATATCAGGAGAGAAATATGTGCTGAGAGACACAGGAAAAAAAGATACAACGCTTAAAGAACCTTTAGAAGTAGTTTATTTTCATAGAGTGATTTCCTTTCTTTTGTTAACTCAAAAAATATTCAAGGTTTCCGGTATTATATGAATGTTGAGAGATTTTGTTAGGCAAGAACAGACCTCAAAATGGCCCAGTATTATTCCAGTTACTTTTGAATCACTCATTTCCAGAACCACCACCTCATGAAAGCCATCATTATCACTACCTCCTTCATCTGTTGCAATTCCAGTTTCCCTGTACCCAGTATCTTTTCTCCAATTCCCCATAAATAAATAAATAAACATATACATGTGTATATATACATTTATATATGGATATATATTTGGCTTAATGTTCTTTAGGTGCTATAACATACTTTATTCTCCTGCCTAAGCTATGGATTCATTACTTCATTTATTTTCTTACCTAATTATGTCACTTTTAAGCCAGATACTCAGGACAATGCATAATACATCAACATCCCAGTATTATTTCCTGCTATTCCTCTGTGGATAACACATCACTCAAAGCAAGCTAGTTATGATTACATAGGTTGCTAATTCTTTCAGCACATTTGACACTCTCCAGTATTTCCTATTGTTTTTTTTTTCTATAAGGTCTTCAATGACATCTGAAATACCATTTCCATATTAACTCAAGTACATATGAATCTGTACATTTTGAAAACAGAAAATTTTGTAATTTTTATAAGAACTATCAAAAGTTTCCCGATGTAAATTTATTACTATATGTATTTTCTTTAATAGGTTGTAAGCTACTTGGGATAAGTAATTAACTAATGTTCATTTATTCAAAATATTTATCCATAACTCAATGGGAGCAGAAAACTATAAAACATATTTCAGTAATAATTTCCTACTAAAGGCTCCTCTTATCACATAAGTTTACCAACCATTTTGGGGAGCTTATAATGAATATATGAATCCACTGTAACATCAGATACAATGTCATGAGCACAGTGAACATTATTACATGTATTATGTTGAATGTTTTCTTTTAATTTATACATTAACATTGAAAAATAATTTGGATTGCAGGATTTTCCATTTCCATAATTTTATTTTCTGCCTTACTTCAGTGTGTACTTAGCTTTTAAAAAATCATTTATTTCCAAATAAAATATTCATATTGTAGAATAAAAGAAAATTATTCAGTAAAGCAAAGTTGTAAACAAAATTAATTAACCCCTCACATGTAGCAACTATATTTAAGAAAGTTGCTAAGTTCTCAATATTTATGGATTTTCTTGTCTGAGTTAGACTTTAAACCTATTCCTTCTGATTCATAAATTTTGTTCATGGCCTTTCAGAAGAAATTTTTTTTTCAAATTACAGTATAGAACCAAGGTAAATGCATACTGTTTAGAAAAATGGATTATGCCTAGAAGTATTCAGATAACGCATACTTCTTCTAAAATGATAATTTACGGAGTTTTGCGCAATCCTCATATTTTTAGCTGGTCTATGACTCTGCTGCCAAGTCATCTGTAATGTAACCTCACAGAGAGTTAAAAGGTAGGAAAAATGGCACTGAGGTGTGCACTAAAAGAAGCTGTTTCTCCTTTGGCAGGCACTTTGTAAAACTATGCCAAGCACAGATGGTAAAGATGTTCCTGGCTTCTACCCACTATCCTGACAGTCCAAACGCAGTCAGAGATCACTGGAAAAGGGTAAATGCCGCACCTCCCAGCTGAGGCAGCAAAATCTCTAGCTGCTTCCTAAATGCTTTCTTCAGAACATCAGGTTCTTGTCCATTTGATTTTTGTTAACTTGCTGACAGAATAAATTGAACAGAAGTCTCTGAGTAGGATGAAAAGAAGGTGGGAGAATAATCTCAACACTCTTAGCAACAATTGTGTTGTAAAAATCACCATGGTATCTTGGCACATTCATATAGCTGAGGGAATTATTTATTTTGAATGTACATTTTATTCCATTCTCTGTCCAGTCCTCAGCAAGATAGATTAAAAATAAGCTTTATAAATTAATAACATGCTTTTTATTATACTAAAGAAGTTTATCTCTTTAACCAAACAAATTCTATCCAAATAAAAGCATTCAAAACTGACACGCTAAGGTCACCTTAAATCAGAAACAAAATGTGGTATCTAATTTACTCACTAAGGAGATGAGACAAGCAGATGAATGGCAGAAAAAAGAGAATTAATTGTTTTTTCTTAATTTTCAAAACAATATAAAATAATTTTATAAGAGGACAGGTTTAATGAAGATCAAAGAGTTCTGGATTAGTAGGGTTAATTATAGTTCCTAATTCAAAATTATTTTAATCAAATAAGACGAAGTGGAACACATGTGATAAATAGTCTCAATATAATATAGTCTACTTATCTACTGGATTTTTTCTAACTATATTTCAATCTGAATTAAACTTTATTGAATTAGCTCTTGAAATAAACATCTTAATGCCTTTGATGTTTTATTTGGGTATGCAATTTTTTTAACTTGGAAGGCAATAACACACTTTCTCTTATGTTTCTCCCAACCAAGGAAATTTGAAGGATTTTTTTGATTCAATTTTCATTATTCTGTGTATTCAAATTGATTGATTAAAACTGTTAACTCTTATCTCTCCACCAGTTTACACATGTAAGTCCTTGTACAAGCATATTTCATATTTGTGTTACTAAAATCCTTTTCTCCCACAATCTCCCTCTAAAAGCCCTTTAACAAATTGTGAATGGACACAATTATCTTCAGTGTCTACTAGTTTCATTGCCCAAAGTCACAATCATTGAATATATTTCTAAAATGACACTCCACACTATTTCATGATATGAATTTTGTGGAGAGAGAAACGCATTGGTTGGCTTATTCTTTTTCTGAAACAGGAGGGTTCTCTGATTCTTCTTGCAGGGTGTGAGACAGGGATGTGGCTCGCTTGTTCAGTCTTTGCCACTGCTCGCCCCCCTTGCAGGAGTGGGAGCATGCAGAGGGGCAGGTTCAGAGGCTGGGTCAAGTGCTTTGCGCTCCAACTCCATGGTAGTGTCTATGAGTGGGTGCCTGCAACCCCAGCGTTACAATGCTCTCTTAGCCTTGCCATCCGTAGATAGCTTTAAGTGTTAATCAGCTCGGTGAATGCTCTGCCTTTTTGCAAGGGCAGAGGGCTAGTGTTCATGGCTTTCAGTAACTTGAGCTCTTGCGCAGCATCCCAGAAGAATAGGGTCACACAGGGGCTTGAAGGATGAAGGTGATAATCCAAACACCTTACTTTTAATAAAAAATGTCTGCTAGGATATTTTAAATTATCTTTAGATTATTATTTGAGTTCTTACATTTATATATTAAGTTCAGTTACTTTTCATACATTACATTAACAATAGGATCTATATTTACAGTCCTCCATGAGTTCTCTACTCTATACCACAAATGTCTTTTTTCAATAGTTCACACGACCCTAACAATAACTTTCAATTAATAGTAATAAATACTTTTTACAGCAATTACAGCAGAATACTTATTGCATTAACAAATCAATTACAACAATGTAGTTCACTGAATCCATCCTAACTACTTCCATTCAACCAGTTATTTAAGGTCAGATTCCAAATAGGTAAACACAAAAATCAATTGCAACTGGAATTCATATAATATGTCTTTTATCCTGAGGAATTACTTTATTAATCCAGATTTAATGAGTGGATGGATAAATGAATTCCTGAAGAATCTGGAATCTGAAACTTTGCAGTTGAGGTGAGGAGAAGATTGAAGAGGAGGGAAATGTTTTGGTGATACCCACTTTCATATTCATAGCTTATCTTACAGTGTTGAGAAGGAGTAATTAGTGAAGAACAAAATCTAATTTTACATTACAAGAAGGCTCTCTCATACCTTCTTTTCCTATGTGCTAGGAAACTACAATTTTTGCAACCTCCGTCAATCCTGTTGGATATCTGTTGTTAATGTCCAGCACAAGGATGAATGGCAAAACAATTCAAACGTGATTTTGGAAAAGAAGGTTATGCTTCAATTGTGCTGAGTGAAATGATAGAGGGTAGCAATATCAAAACCAGTTTTTTTTACTATTTGAGCTCTTTTCTATTCATTTATCTTGGTCAATAAACTTAAAAAAAATCTGTATTTGTACTGAAAATAAATGAGAAACCTCAATATAAATCAGAAGGTACAATATGGTAATATACTTATGGCAAAAAATATAAATAATTTGAAATGATCGAGAATTATGTGTACTCATGTATAGATTACTAGGCATACTTGTGAAAATAAAGCAATTTTCAAATTACTTTTGAATCATGCACAAATGTTTTATCTTCATTTTGGAAGATTATATACAAACATCCACACATATATAGACACATACATATCTATATGTATAAATATTTACGAGTATATATAACATTAAATGTTTCATATTACTTTATACTGTATGCGTGTGTATAGAAGTGCACGAACACACACATTCTTTGAGCTTATCCATTAAAAAAAGATAAAGGTTGGGAGTTAAGAGCAGATTTTATTCTTAACTAATGTTTTATTATTCTAAAAGGTGAAATGTATTTGTTAATTATTAGTGTGTGAATGTAAAAATTAACCAAATTATTCACTAAGATTATATATATATATATATATATATATATATATATATATATAAAACGATTGTGGATTTACTAATATAGGATTGGTACCAAATCATTAGTAGTATTATTTGAGGAAAGTGTATAATATAGTCCTTAAAAATATTTATCTTCTTCTTTTACCCAACTCTTTTTTAAAAAAAAAGTTTTTTTTTTCTTTTTGAGAGAAGGTCTCTCTCTGTAACCCAGGCTGGAGTGCAGTGGAACAATCTCTGCTCACTGTAACCTCAGCCTCCCAGGTTGAAGCAATTTTGGTGTCTCAGCCAACAGAGTAGGTGGATTACAGTCCCATCCTACCACGCCCGGCTAATTCTTGTATTTTTAGTAGAGATGGGGTTTCACCATGTTGGCCAGGCTGCTCTTGAACTCCTGACCTCAAGTGATCAACCTGCCTTGTCCTCCCCTCAAATTCTGGGGCGATCCAACATGCCTGGCCTCTTAAAAGTATTTTAAACCATCATACAGTTTCAATTTTTCCTAAATATTAAAACTAACACTTCATCTACGTTTTGAGTTAGTGAATTTACATTAGAGTAATATTTTACATTTAAGTTATTGCAGTTTTTAAAGGTCATTAACACACTAATCTGTATCTAGATATAAATGGTCTTGAAACCACATTATAAAATAATAAAGCTGAAGAACATTTAGTGTTGACAACTAAGGCTGATTAGATCAGATATAGATACAAGTGTATCCATACACTTAGTTAAATAGAAGTATGGAAGAGACATATGATGTAGTCAGCATGTTTAAAAACTATATATAAGTCCAAGTTGAAGCTACCAGGGAAAAAAACCTTGGTATTTTCTATAATTCCCCCTCACATCCAGTTAATCAAGCTTTTCATCAATCTCCTAAATACTTCTCAAAAATCTGGATGTCTATTTATCCTTTCTTCAAATACACTCATTTCAGCTACCACAGTCATCCTATTTACTAATTTTACCCAATTCCTGTCCGGTTTCTCTTCTGTCGGTTTTCCACACTGCAACTAAAGTAATGTTCCAAACAGTGATTTTCATTATTTCATTGTGTTGCTCAGTGTCTTTTAAAGTCCTGATAGTTTTCTTAGAATAAAGCCCAAATAGTCTAACATTGCCCACAAGAGCATTTCAAACACAAATGCTGAATGATGCATCCTCATATTCTTTTTTAAATTAAATTAAATTAAATTAAAAAATTAAATTTTATTTCTTTTTTTTTTCAAATTTAACTGTAAGTTCTGGGATACATTTGCAGAATGTGCAGATTTGTTACATAAATATACATGTGCCATGGTGCCCGTCATCAGGGTTTTAAGCCCCGCATGCATTAGGTATTTGTTCTAAAGCTATCCCTCTCCTTGCCCCGACCCCCTGACAGGCCCCAGTGTGTGATGTTCCCCTTCCTGTGTCCATGTGTTCTCATTGTTCAACTCCCTTTTATGAGTGAGAACATGTGGTGTTTGGTTTTCAGTTCCTGTGTCAGTTGGCTGAGAATGATGGCTTCCAGCTTCATCCACGTCCCTGCAAAGGAACTCATTCTTTTTTATTGCTGCATAGGCATAGGCAAAGACTTCATGACTAAAACACCAAAAGAGATTGCAACAAAAGCCAAAATAGACAAATGGGATCTAATCAAACTAAAGAGTTTCTGCATACCAAAAGAAACTATCACCAGAGTGAACAGGCGACCTAGGGAATTGGAGAAAATTTTTGCAATCTACACATCAGACAAAGGTCTAATATCCAGGATCTACAAGGAACTTAAGCAAATTTATAAGAATAAAAACAGACAACCCCATCAATAGGTCAGCAAAATATATGAACAGACAATTCTCAAAAGAAGACATTTATGTGGTCAACAAGCATCCTCATATTTTTATGAATGATAAACACTGTGGCCATCCTGAGTCTTTTACTTCTTACTTAAATCTATGAGTTGTTCGACTTTGGCCCTTTGTGGATCTTGTTCTCTTTACATTTTATCTTCACATGAATAAGCCATAGTCTTCATTTGAACTCTGCTTTCCCGGAATAGTTTATGAGTTAGTTGGTGAGTTTTTGTTATTAAGTGTTCCTGTGTCATAACATATTTCTGTTATAGCCTTTATCTCATTATTGACATAAACTTTTCATTATTCCCTATAATGCAAAAGTTATATCATGGTCACTATTATATTTCAGACAGAATACACCATGACACGAAACAAGGGCTCAGTACTATAGCTTGGCAAAATAGAGGCATTCAGAAGGGATTAATTAACGATTCAATCAATCAAGTTATGGTAACAAGGTGGCAAATATTAAAAGGAAATAAAACTTTCTATCAATTACACATGCACAATTGCTTTCAATGAAGTAGTGAGTTTTATGCTATCTTTAGTGTCCAAACAAAGGTAGCTGTCAAATTATGTGATTTTTTTCTAGCCTACATTAATTTATTAGTATTTTGAATAACTTAGAGTCAAACAAATTGTTTCTTTTCAATGGTGAATACCTTAATTGCTACTAAAAACATATGTTTTATTGAGTAGGATTATTTTCTTTGTTAAAATTTAACTCTAATGATTTCATTTGATTTTGTTAGTGTTTATACATATCATGGCTTTTTTGTTTTGTATAATGATGTGGGAGTTGGAACGAGCCTTACACTTTAATATTATGTCAATTAAAGCATTTGTGCAAAATTAGGTTATTGCTTGGATAAAGTAATAGTAAAATGCAATGGCCAAAACCAAAAATAGCTGAGCAGGATAATATATAGATGAGGAAAAGTTTTTATTATAAGGTGAAAGCAGGGCATTAAAAGTAGCGTCTGATGTTCAAATGTGTTTTATTGAACCCAAGAGGACCGTTAATATTCCACCATTGTCCATATAAAATATTACAACACTGCAACATTTTATTTTTAAAAATTGAAACGTGTCTGTGGTACAGTTTGATGCTTTGATATATATGTTGCATAATGATCAAATCAGGGTATTAAGGGTATGTATTACCTCATATATGTTTCCTTTTTTATGGTAAAAAACATTCAAAATTCTCTCTTCCAGCTATTTTGTAATATACAGTGCTTACTGTTATTGATAATCACCTGCTGTTGAAAAGGCACCAGATTTTGCTCATCCCATCTAATTGTTTTGAATGACTTGGTACCAACTGACCAACCTCTCCCCACTATCCCTACCCTTCTCCCCTCCCCAGACTCCAGACCATTGTTTTAATATCTGCTTCTATGATATCAACCCTTTATTCTTTTTATAATTCTACATGATTAAAATTATTTGGTATTTGTTTTTCTGGATCTGGTTATTTCACATGACATGATGCCTGATAGGTCCAACTATGTTGTAAATTGCAGAATTTTATTATTTTTCAATGCTGAATAGTATTCCATTGTGTTGAATATATTACATTTTCTTTACACTTTTATAATTATTGGACATGGGTTGATTTCATATCTTAGTTATTGTAAATAGTATCACAGTAAACATATGAGTGCAGATATCTCTTTGACATACTGATTTTTTTTTCTTTTTCCTTTTGGTTATATATCCAGCAGTGGATTGTTGGATCATATAGCAGTTCTCTCTGTAATTTTTATTAGGAATCTCTACACTGTTTTTAATAGTTGCTGTGCTAATTTACTATCCCACCAACAGTGTGTAAGTGTCCTTCTTCCTTCATATCCTCACCAATACTTGCTTTCTTTTGTCTTTTGATAAATAGCCATTCTAACTGGAGTGAAGTAATATCTCATTGCGATTTTAATTTGCATCTCCCTGATCACAAGTGATGTTAAACATTTTTCCATTAACCTGTTGGCAATTTACATGTCTTCTTTTGAGAAATATCTCTTTTGTCCACATCTTCACTCATGTCTGTTATTTTTTGACTTGTTAGTAATAGCCATTTTGACTGGAGTGTAATGGTATCAGTGTGGTTTTAATTGAATTTCTCTGATGGCTATTAATATTGAACATTATTTTCATATGCATTTTGGCCATTTTTATGCCTTCTTTTGAAAAATGTCTACTATTTTTGTGCATTTTTAATGATGATTTTTATTACTGTTGAATTGTTTTAGTTTCTTGAAGATCCTGGAAACTAGTACTTTGTTGGACACATAGTTCACAAGTATTTTCTCCCATTCTTTAGGTTATCTGTTTTCCACACTGATCATTTCTTTTGCTGTGCAGAAGCTTTTCAGTTTAGTTAAGTCTCATTTAACTGTTTTTGTTTTGTTGCATTTGCTTTTCAGGTTTTATTCATGAAATCTTTGCTTAGCCCGATGTCCAGGAGTCTATCTTAAAATTTTTATAGCATTTTTATAATTCCAGGTGTCATATTTAAGTTTTTAACCCATAATGGGTTAATTTTTGTATATGGTGAGAGGTATGAGACCATTTTAATTCTTCTGCATATGGCTATGCAATTTTCTCAATCCCACCTTTTGAATAGGGTGTTCTTTCTCCAGAGATAATTTGATTTCCACTTTTCCAATTTGGATACCTTGTATTTCTTTCTCTTGCCTGATTACTGTGTCCAGAACTGACAGTTGACTGGGAGTAGTGAAAGTGGCAGTGGTGAAAGTGGAAGTCTTGTTTTTAATTCTTAGGGAGAATGCTTTTAACTTTTTCCCATTCAGGAGACTGTTGACCGTGGGTCTGTTTTATGTGGCTTTCATTATATTGAGATATTTTTCTTCTATCACTAGTTTGTTGAGGCTTTTCATCATGAAGGAATTCTAAATTTCATCAGATGCTGTTTCTGCATCTACTGAGGTCATCATCTGGATTCTGGCTTTTAATTCTGTTTATATGGTACATCACATTTATTAATATGTGTATATGTGGAACCATCCTTGTATCTTTGAAATAAAATCTAGTTGACTGTGGTATATTATCCTTTTGATGTGCTGTTAGATTTTTGTTTAATGTCAACCACTTTGGGTTCAGAAAGCAGTTCTCTTTCCAAGTTGGGTAACTTAAGGCAAGTTATTTAATTCCTCTAAGTCTCAGTTTCTAATGAAGACAATAAATGCTTCTAATTCAAATTCATAAGGTTTCCAGGAAGAATAATTGAGTCAATATATATAAAATTCAGGTAAATAAGAATTTAATACATGTTAGCATTGAAACTGAATTGCACTGCACATTAAGTTTATTCATTTGTCTTAACTAAAATTTCTGAACAAATGAATAACTCTTCTTAAACTATATAAACATCTTAACTTGAAATTATGACATTGAAAGTAAGTATTTTATTACCACTTCAGAATTATGACATTAGTTACACAAAGACAGTTTCATATTTCTATGGAAATTTTTCTATTAAAGTCCATGGGCAAACATTTAAAATATTTAAATTATCAACATTATAGAAGTTAATTTAAAAATAACTATTACTGAAGTTTAAATTTTGAAGCAGAATAAAATGTACATATTTATTTATTTTGCATCATTTCCAGAAATAATCACTTCTTTTCAATATTGTTTGCCACAAAAATTACTTTAATTGCACTTTCATTTTCAGGAACTTCCTTTAAGTATAATTTATTTAACTAAAAAGGCATATTTAAGGTAATAGCATTGACTTTCTGGAAAAATGTAATATGGCTAGCTTTTACATAATGAAATACTTTAGAGTGCTTTGGAAATGACACCAAGATATTTTTGCAATTTAGCTACTAAACCAATTTACCCAAAATAATAGATATGTTATTTCTATAAATCAGACAGATGCTGCCTTAATTTTAAAATTTCACCAACAAATAATTAAATTCATGGAAGTTTTAAAAATACATACTTTAGACATGTAACTTCAAATAACGTTTAATAACACAGAGGATAAATTTCTGTACAGTTACTTTGTTTAAATCAATGTTTTAAATTGAGGTATAGCAAACATAAAAAAGAGTTCACAAATCTTATGTGAGAAGCTCAGTGAATTATCAAAAAGTTAATATAACTATGCAACCACCACATCAATTTAGAAAAAATAACAATATTAAGACTATACATATCTAATCACGTTTTCTCAACATAAGTATGATACTTAATTATACTTTTATGGACTCATTTTCATTCTTTTGAACTTTATGTGACTGGAATAATCTAGTATCTAATTTTTGCTTCTGGCATATTTTAATTAATATTATGTTGCTTCATGTAGCAATATTCCATTTATTTTCAATGTTACATAAAATTATATAAGTAAAGGCAATGCATTTTTTTTCAATTTCCTATTGACTACTTGACTAGTTTCCATTGTATGATTAAACACATCTACACATTACTTCTAATGCATTGATATAAAAGTTACTGTTGTGTATATGCCTATGAATGGGGGCATTTTGATCAGTTATGTAGAGTCAAAGTAATTTACTCTAAACAGGAGAGTTACAATATTACCATTATTTCATGTCTGTGCAACCATTTTTAAGCCATTCTAGTGTATTTTCAGTGAGATATTAATTTTATCTTCTTAAGAATTAATATGTGAGAACTTTTAATATATTCTACTTAATTGTATTATTTGTGACATCTCTGCTGTTGTCTTTTGCCCATTATACACTTCTGTATAAAAACAGACCTCTGTTTTTGTTATGCATTTACAGGGGTTCTTCATATCTCAGAATAAACTCAGAATAAACTCACTGTAAATTATAACAATTGCAAATGTCTTCTTACATTCCAGGGTTGTACTTTTACTTCTTCAATAGTTTCAGTGGACAGATACTAAGGTCATTTCCAATGATTATTCAACTTCCTGGTGTCCATGCCTTTGGGTTACCCTACCCTTAACAAATTTTAATGGGTAGAAAATAGTAAAGTAGAAGAAATGTTACTTATTTGATTAGGTTATATTACATGGCAAAGAATTGAGATCTCTCTCCTATGATTATGTTGTTTTGTAAGATCATTTGATTAAAGTGAAATAAAAAATTCTTATTAGCTTGATGAAGTGAGCAGCCATGTTAAAGAAGCCCACAGTGCAAGGAACAGTAGGCGGGTAGAAAGAATTAATTTTGACAACAATCTGAATGAGCTTGTAAGCAGATTCTTCAAACTTCTTTGTATGCCAGCAGCCCAACTAATATATTGATTGCAGCCTTGTGAGTCGCTGAGCACAGCAGTTAAACTATGCCTGAACTTCTCATCCACAGAGATTATAAATATGCATTTTGTTAGTAATTGATCATATAATGATAAAAAACTAATGCAATTATGTTTTTTAAATACTAGTAACTCTTATTTTTAATTCAGTTCAATATATCTATAGTGCTTCCATTATTTTTCATGTTCTGTGTCCTATTTAAGACATTATTGGCTATTTCAAGATCCTGATACTTTTTCTCCTGCTATTTCTTGAAGCTGTATTCTTTTGTCCTCTATTTTAAAATTTACAATCTATTCAGAATTGGTTTGGTGTATGGTTGTTGGTAGTATTTATAATTTATTGTTTATATATAGCTATAGATTTGATTGAACACCATGACTTTAAAAGACTGTATATTTTAAAGGGCTAACTTTTCAGTACATGAAGATCCATTTTATATAGATTCCCATTTTGGAATCTTGAATTTATTTCATTGATTAAATTGTGTATTCTTGAACCTATAATGCTTTGGTTAATTCAGTATCTGCGTATTAATTAAAAATTAATATACAGTGGACATTCTTCTTTATACCTGTTTTGGCTATTTCCCTAACGTTTATTTCCATATAAATTTTGGATTCATCTTATGAACTTTCATAATCATATACACACAATATGTACATTTATACATGCTATGGATACAGCTATTTCCAATATGCTATGCATCCACAGCAATGGGAAATGCATGTTCACTTTTGATAACACACAGCAATTTGCTCTTAATTATAGATACAAAGTTAGTCATTGTTCTAACTGAAGGTTTTCTGATAAAACAGAAACCTCAAACAACAATAACAACAACAAAACAAAAAATACATGGAAAGAATAAATTGCGTAGAATAAGAAATAATGAAATTTATATATTGTATTTTGTCCTAAAGCAGAGAAAAAAAATAGAAAATAGCTTCAAAATGACTAAGTGACACAACTGAAATTTCTGTAAGAAGTCAAAGTCTGGTTTATTCAGTCTCAGAATCTAGTTGTTGACACTAAATAAATTGAAACAAAGGTATTGCTTCTCTAATATTCACCAGGTTTTATTCACAGCCATTGATTCTTTTATATCTTATACCTAGAAATTCCTACTTTTATGTGTCTTAGAAGTATTTGAAGGTTCACCAAGGGGGCAGAGTAGAAAAACTTTCTTAAGGGCACTGACATGGATTGATGTCAGTGATCTAATTTAGAGAGTAGAGGAGGCAAAGTAGATGTGCTAAATAATATTTCTGTTCAGCCTAACATTCTTCTATTTGGTAACACAACTGTTTTATTTGAAGTCAGGCTGACTGAAAATTAATTTTGTTTTTATCACTGTATTATCACTATGACTCTGGGGAGACTACTAATATTCTTACATTAGCTGTTGAACCTGTGCTTTCTTCTTCTGAATTTGAGTGGGGTCTTATGGCTGCTTTGGCCAACAGAATATTACTGAAGTTATAATTTTGTCAGTTTTGAGGCCCAGAACTTAAGAGAATGGCAATGTACACTTTCCTGTATGTTGAAACAGCCTCTCTGCGCTGAGAAGTCCACATATACCAGTGAAGACACTTTTGAGTTTTCAGGTGATGTCTGAGTTGGTAACCAATGCAAACCTGCCAGCCATTGAGTGGTTGGTAAACCACCTTCATTGTCTCCCCTCTAGCTTCAGTCAGCCTTCCCACCTGATGTCACAAAAAGTAAGGAAAAGAGCCTAATGTCATATTTGTTAAAACTTTGACCCCTATAATTGCTACTTAAAACCACTACGTCTTGGTATAATTTTTAACACAGCAGTAAGTAACCAAAACAATTAATGGTACAGAATTTTCTAATTAAAGTGGAGGATATTCATTGTTGCAAAAATTGTACAATTATTGGGGGAAAAAATCAGTCTCTACTATTATTTCTAGCATAAGAATAATTTACTACTCTCAAAAATATGTGCAAATATTTTATACAATATGCTTTAAGGTATTGGGAATATTTATCATTAATTGAGAAAATAGTAATTATAAATCTGTGTATTAGTCTGTTTTCATAATGCTGTTAAAGACAAGGCTGACACTGGGTAATTTACAAAAGAGGTTTATAATGGACTTACATCCACATGGCTGGGGAAGACTTACAACCATGGCAGAAAGTGAAAGGCACATCTTACATGGCAGCAGACAAAATAAGAGACATTGTGCAGGGAAACTCCCCTTGCCTCCCTTTTTTTTTTTTAACACTTAATCCCATAGGTCTTTTTTGTTCTTGGTGTTTTTTAATTATTATTATCTTTAAGTTCTGGGGTGCATGTGCAGATTGTGCAGGATTGTTACATAGGTGTACACATGCTATGATGGTTTGCTGCATCCAACCCCCATCATCTACATTAGGTATTTCTCCTAATGTTATCCTTCCCCAATCCCTCCATCCTCTACTGTCCCTCCCCTAACCCTGCAACAGGCCATGGTGTGTGATGTTCCCCTCCCTGTGTCCTTGTGTTCTCATTGTTCAGCACTTCCTTATGAGTGAGAACATGCAGTGTTTGGTTTTCTGTTCTTGTGTCAGTTTGCTGAGAATGATGGTTTCCAGCTTCATCCATGTCCCCGCAAAGAACATGAATTCATCCTTTTTTATGGCCACATAGTATTCCGTGGTGTATATATGTCACAGTTTCTTTATCCAGTCTATCACTGATGGGCATTTGGTTTGGTTCCAAGTCTTTACTTTTGTAAACAGTGCCGCAATGAATACGTGTGCATGTGTCTTTATAGTAGAACAATTTATAATCCTTTAGGTACACACCCAGTAATGGGATTGCTGAGTCAAATGGTATTTCTATTTCTAGATCCTTGAGGAATTGCCACACTGTCTTCCAAAATGGTTGAACTGATTTACACTTCCACCAACAGTGTAAAAGCGTTTCTATTTCTCCACATCCTCTCCAGCATCTGTCGTCTCCAGAGTTTTTAATGATTGCCATTCTAACTGGTATGAGATGATATCTCAATGTGTTTTTGATTTGCATTTCTCTAATGACCAGTGATGATGAGCTGTTTTTCATGTTTGTTGGCTGCATAAATGTCTTCTTTTGAAAAGCATCTGTTCATATCCTTTGCCCACTTTTTGATGGGGTTGTTTGTTTTTTTCTTGTAAATTTGTTTAAACTCTTTGTAAATTCTGGATATTAGCCCTTTGTCAGATGGGTAGGTTGCAAAAATGTTTTCCCATTGTGTTGGTTGCCAGTTCACTCTAATGATAGTTTCTTTTGCTATGCAGAAGCTCTTAAGTTTAAACTCCCCTTTTTAAAACCAACAGATCTTATGAGACTCATTCACTATCAGGAGAACAGTACAGGAAAGATCCATCCTACAATTCACTCACATCTCATGACATGTGGGATTTGTGGAAGTTACAATACAAGATGAGATTTGGGTAACAGCCACACCATATTATTCCACCCCTGGCCCCCCTCAAATCAAAAACTGTCATGCCTTTTCAACAGTCCCCCAAAGTCTTAACTCATTTGAGCATTAACTCAAAAGTGCATAGACCAATGTCTCAACTGAGACAAGTCAAGTCCCTTCCACCTATGATCCTGTAAAATAAAAAGCAAGTTAGTTACTTTCTAGATACAGTGGGGTACAGGCATTTACAAATGGAAGAAATTGGCCAAAACAAAGGGGCTACAGGCCCTATGCAAGTCAGAAATCCAGCAGGGCAGTCAAATATTAAAGCTCCAAAATAATCACCTTTGACTCCATGTCTTGCATCTGGCTCACACTAATCCAAGAGGTGGGTTCCTATGGTCTTGGGAAGCTCCACCCCAATGGCTCTGCAGGGTACAGCCTCCCTCCTGGCTGCTTTCACAGGCTGGTGTTGAGTGTCTGTGGCTTTCCCAGATATACAGTGCAAGCTCTCAGCAGATCTACCATTCTGGGGTCTGGAGGACAGTGACCCTGTTCTCACAGATCCACTAGGCAGTGCCCCAGTAGGGGCTCTTTGTGAGGGCTTTGACCCCGAATGACCCCACATTTCTCTTCTGCACTGCCCTAGAAGAGGTTCTTCATGAAAGCCCTGCCCCTACAACAAACTTCTGCCTGGGAATCCAGGCATTTCCATACATTTTCTGAAACCTAGATGGAGGTTAGGTTTCATACATTTTCTGAAATCTAGGCATTTCAGATATAGGTTCTTTTATGTGCTCACAGGCTCAACACCACATGAAAACTACCAAGGCTTGGGGCTTGCACCCTCTAAAGCCATGGCCCAAACTTTACGTTGGCCCCTTTCAGCCATGACTGGAGTGGCTGGGATATAGGGCACTAAGTCCCTAGCCTGCACACAGGCTGAGGAACCTGTGCCTGGCCCACAAAACCACCTTTTCCTCCTAGGGTTCCAGACCTGTGATGGGAGGAGCTTCCATGAAGACCTGTGACGTGCCCTGAAGACATTTTCCCCATTGTCTTGAGGATTTACATTTAGAATCTCATTATTTATGCAAATTTCTGCAGCTGGTTTGAATTTAACCTCAGAAAATGGAATTTTTCTTTTCGATCACATTGTCAGGCAGGCTACAGATTTTCTGAACATTATGCTCTGCTTCCCTTGTAAAATAGAATGTCTTTAACAGCACCCAAGTCACATCTTGAATGCTCTGCTGCTTAGAAATTTCTTCTGCCAGATATCCTAATTCATCTTTTTCAAGTTCAAAGTTCCACCAATGTCTAGGGTCAGGGCAAAATGCCACCAGTCCTTTTGCTAAAACATAACAAGAGTCACCTTCGTTCCAGTTCCCAACAACTTCCTCATCTCCATCTGAGACCATCTCAGCCTTGACCTTATTGTTCGTATTGCCATCAGGCTTTTGGTCAAAGCCATTCAGCAAGTCTCTAGGAAGTTCCAAACTTTCCCACATTTTCTTGTTTTCTTCTGAGCCTTCCAAATTGTTTAAACCTCTGCCCGTTACCCAGTTCCAAAGTCACTTCCACATTTTTAGGTATTTTTTCATCCCATCCAACTTCTGGTACCGTTAATCTGTTTTCACGCTGCTGATAAAGACATACCTGAGACTGGGCAATTTACAAAAGATATTTATAATGTACTTACAGTTCCATGTGGATGGGGAAGCCTCAATTCATGGTGGAAGGTAAAAGGCTCATCTCACATGGTGGCAGACAAGAGAAGACAGCTTGTGCAGAGAAACTCCCCTTTTTAAAACCATCAGATATTTTGAGACTCATTCACTATCAGGAGAACAGTACAGGAAAGACCCACCCCCATAATTCAATCATCTACCACAACATGTGGGAATTGTGGTAGCTACAATTCAAGACGAGACACAGCCACACCATATAAATCTGTATTATGGTAACTTTGAAAATATCAATTACAAAAGTTTTAGAATATTTTCAGCCTTGAATATAAGAAAAGAATACAAAAATTGGCCTTATTTCTATGAATTCATTAAAAGTTAAATAAAATATAGATAAATAAAATAACACTGTAAACTATTTTCATTGCTAGGATGAATTTTGATAGTATCGCAGAATAATAAACATTATCTTTGGGAGAATATAATAGATAAATTTCAGCAAATTTCCACATTTTCTATAGTAAAACTCTTTAGAAACAATTTTTTTTTCAGCAAAACGCAATTTACTATTTGAATGGAAGAAAAGTATAAGGTCAGCTATTACTTAGTTACATTGTCCTTTAATTTTGAGAATAACAACAGGTATTATTGGAAACCACTTTCTTTATCCTTGTTGAGGAGATAACACACATGTTCTTTGACACCTCTGTCTTTAGTGACAAATTTTTTCTCTCTGGCTCTGAAAGAGTAATACTTATATTCTTTCATTTTTCTCAAACATGGCTAACAACTTCATTCCGCCAAAATACTTTTATTCTTCTATGATTTTATTTACATCAAAGGTCATATATTTCCATGTCTTTTCTTTGAGTGTCACAACTCAACATTAGATTCCATGAATACAGATATTTCTATTAATGTTGTAGGATATTCCTTGCCCTTAATCCGTGTTATGTGTCTAGTAAACCCTAATGTTAATTTGCTCACAATTTGTAATTTGATTACTCATTTGGCTTTCCTAATATAAATAAGATGGTTTTTGCTTTAAAAGTTGTTATCATTGCCAGATTTACAAAGTATGTAATACATATCGTTCTGTTTTCTGAGATATTAACGAGAAATAGAAGAAAAGTTATCTATAAAATAAAAAAACAAATAACTAACTTTAAGCCAAATCTTTAAATATTCTTAAGTAATCAGTTTGAAGACAGTACATATTCCTTGCAATAATAACAGCATTGCTCAAAATATTTTATATCTACTATTGTAGAAATGTTTCTTGTCTTTTTCTGAGCCTTCCAAATTGTTCAAACCTCTGCCTGTTACCCAGTTCCAAAGTCATTTCCATATTTTTAGGGACTTTTTCATCCCACCCAACTTTTGATACCATTAGTCTGTTTTCACACTGCTGATTAAGGCACTGAAGACTTTAAGAATGCTTTTATTAATATACAGGCCAAACTGGACCATCATAGTAACGGCTAAACATGAACAGTGATTATAGCAACAGGCAGCTTTCACTGGTGATGCTAAAGACGATTCAAAAGCACAGCCATTCATTTATGATTTCTAGAAAAATTGTCCTCTTTGCACTGAATATAATTTATTAAAGAAGAAAACTATACATAGGAGAATGATACAAAATTATCCTTTTAAGTGTAAGCAATGGCAGCAAAATTTTTCACATTGAAACTTCTGCTTGCTGAAAGCTAACTAGAATAAAATAAGCAGTTTCTCCAAAAGGATAAAAATGAATGAATGTCTTTTTTTCTAATCAGTTTTTTTCAATTAAAAGTTTTATTTTCTTCCAATTGATTTCAGATGAACCGAAAGTACATATAGATACCTGATGTTTCTGAGGATTATCAAACCCCAAATGTGATCTAAAACCGCATTCTGAATAGCAGGTTTAACTTAAGTGCCAGACTCAGATCTCTCATTTGAAAATCCCTTTGGCTGAATCTAAAGGTAGTGGCTGTCATGTGAAACTGATGTTTGAAAAATGCATTAAAATTCTGCCTGCAGATATTCTCTTTAAAAACTCTTATATCCATATTTCACAAGAAATGTCCTATTGCCTCATGAATATTTTTAAAATGAGTGATATCCTTTGCTTAACTATCTGCTTATTTGGAGATATGGTAAGTTTAACTTTCAAAAAAGAAAATCTGGGGATGTTTGAATGTAATTAAAACTTTTTCTAAGTACAAATAAAAATTATAATTAGGTAGATGGTCTTAAAATAGTTTTAGACATGCACATCACATACTTGTGAAAAATTTTGCTATTATAAAATTCTATACCGTAAGTATGACCTTCATATCTCTTTCAATATTAAATCAGAAATATATTCCTATTAACATAATGCCTCATAATTTAAGAATGTAGAAACCAAATCTATTATAAAATAAGAAAGGTAGATGGGATATTGTTAACAAAACTAAAGAATATGCCCCTAATTTCTTGATACTATACTGGGTATGTGAGTGCTTGTTAAGATCTTGTCCCATGTATCAACTTATCAAATTAAATAAACTATCAATCACAATTCAAACATTTAAGAAAGGAATTTGTTTTCTAACCACATTTAACCAGGGGAAAAAATTATTTTGAGATTAGGAAGAAAGTATTAGTATTTATAGGTAAATAATAACATTTTAATATCAAATATGATGATGGAACATAGTTTCCCAATCCTTTCTTTTTAACATCCTAGTTAATGTTTTGGTGCAGCGGTAGCCTGTCTGGAGCAGCCACTGCGAGGATGCTGGCTGCAGCAGGTAAGGCAAGGGCCAGGGCTGCATGCTTTGCAGAGCCAGCGGGAGAAAGGAAAGGGCGAGAATCCTGCCCTCTACTGAATCAGCAGGGCAGGAGCCCATGCTCCCGGGGGCACAGCCACAGCTGCCCAGCCACGGCTCCAGATCCCAGCGTCCCTGTGCTCTCAGAAGCCAAGGAAGCCCTCCCCCCACAGGCTTGAAAGCACCTGCTCCCACTCCCTGGCCTTTGCCTGCTCCCTGCACCTGCTCCAGGGCGGAGCAAAGTTGTGGCAAAGCCAGGGCACTGTTGCAACCTGACCAGCTGTACATGCACTTGGGGTGGTGCTCACATGCCAGCCTGTACCACCTCAGCCCTCTGTGGACTTTAGACAATGACGAGCAAGGGGAGGGAGCCAGGGGTGCTGAGGAAAGTTCGGGCCAGGCCTGCAGGCGACTCCGAGCATGGACAGCTTGGGTGCTGCGGATGGCATGTTAAAGGCAGACAGGTTCTTAGGTGGGGAGGGGCAGTCCCTGGTGAAATCTCACTTGCAGGCCAGGGAAGGTCTGAAGCCTGGGGGCCAGGCTGCCAGTTCCTGGGGAAGTTCACAGCTTGGAGTGAGAACTTCGTTGATGACAATTTGATGATGGTGTTTTTTTCCAGGCTCACTTGTGGCCACCCATGGACCAATCAGCATGGTCTTACTCCATTCTGAGCACGTAAAATCCCCAGATTGAGCCAGACTCATTCACCTGTTGGGATGACCTCCCTGTAGAAAGGAGCTATTCACTGCGGGTCTCTGTTGAACTGTCCTGTTAATAAAGCTCCTCTCTGTCCTGCTCACGCTCCAGTTGTCTGCCTACCTCCTTCTTCCTGTACACGGGACAGGAATTTGGGACCCACTGAATGGCGGATCTAAAAGAGCTGTAATAAAAACAGGGCTGAAACCCTCCTCCTCCCCTCCTGTTCACCACCTTGCAGGTGACCAGAAGGAGAGAAGATCTGTGGCCTTTCAGGCAGCCCAGACCTACCCTCCCCACCTCCCCCTGAGCCAAGGCTGTGACATCCTCTTTTGGCGCTGAGGTTTCTGGCATCTCCAAGCTTCCAAGCACCACTGCACACCCCTTGTCCAGATGCAGGCGCCCACAGCGGAAGCCACTTGCAGTACATCTGATCCAGCCATAGCCTTGCATGGTGCAGGCACCTGTGCTGGCACCTACAGCTGCCCGCCCCACGGCAGCAGCTGGAATGCCTGGCTGTTGCACAGTGGCTGGACCCCACATTCACATGCACATACAGCCCTCACTACTTCACACCTGGCTCACCCTTGGAAGGCTTGGGATCCAGGCCAGTAGCATGAGCCGAGTGCGGCCTGCAGAGTGAATGGAAGGAACCCAGGAGACCCCAGAAAATTCGGGAAAAGGCGCCACTGACAACAGTGGCTTTCAGCTGGAGAAAAGACACCGTAAAGATCCTGTGACACTTTCATTATTATATTCATTAGGTCATTCAATCAGTGAAATGCTGTCAATCATTAGATAACATACATGAACACAAACACACACACATATATGTAAGCACTTCTGCAACACAGTTAAGTAAAATAAAGTTCCTGTGTCTGATAAACTGATAAACCAATATAATTATTTTATTTTTGTTTTAGTATGGACATAGTTGTAAAGTAGAACCTGCTAGTTACACCCAACATACCATATGAGAAAAAATTTTAACAAAGACTATGTATAAAGAAAATAATCACCACAAAAGAAATGAAAACGAAACATCATTTGTTCAAAAAATACAAATTTGCCACACCCCTGCCCCTGAAAATTAAGAAGTATATACCAGGAATAAGAGATAGCATTAGTAAAGACACAGAAAATTAAACAAATTATCTACTCAGTAATTTGGAATAAGAACACATTTGAAGAAGTGTCAGGAAGTCATTGCATTTATTAAGAGCCCATTATGAATTAGACTATTTAGTCTTTCACATGAATAACTTAATTTAATCCTCATAAAACTTTATTTGGAGATAGACATGAAAATCTTTCAAAAAGTAGAAGAAAAAAAATCAGAGATGTTGGGTGACTGGAGAGTAGTCATTTTCTCAGATAAGTTTTAATTATTGGTAAGCCTGGATAAACTCTCCTTTCCACAACTCAGTACTTCCTCCAAAGAGATAAGCCTGCAAATTTGAGGTCTGAGCACAAATGCCTTTCTTGCTTGGCAAAGGAATGGGCTTGAGTGTAATGAACAAGCTACATTTTAAAAGACAAGTCCCGAAAACAAGTTGGCAGTTGGAGAGTAACTGTCCTAAATTCAAAGAAGGGGGAAAAAAGGCATTCAGAGAAAGAAATGAGATGAGAGTTAGTAAACCTTGAATAATGGCAAAGACAGTGATGTTGGCTAGAAAGCTAGAGTTCTAGATAATTAGCTGGAAAAAGAAAAGGACTTTCCTACTTGTATGTAAAGATGTAAGATAAAACTAAAGGATAGAATAGGATTCTTAGATTAGTCAAAAATACTATAAGGAAAACAAGGGCACATTCAGCAAGATGTGATTTATTTTAAGTCTGGGTAATTTCATATGTCAGATTATTTTACATATATATATTTAGCAAGAAGTAAATTTTTATTTTTTAAACCATTAATATACAGATGTATTTGTTAGTGCACAATAAGCCTAGGCCTACCTGACTGATACAGAAATAGATATAAATGTCTATAAAAATGTGTGTATGTATGGTTCATAAATTGCACTGTACATTTAAAGAAAAAAAAATGGCCTTTATATGATTGTCCTTTCTTGTATAAAAAGGTATTTTCAAAGGAGTAATTTATTTTATAAATAACATGGTGTTGCTGTTGTCTTAATTTTAAAAACAATATTATAGATAAATCCATTTTTGGATAAATCCAAAAAAATAGGTACAGAAAGATTAGCAAAAGTTAGTAAAATGAATCCAGTGATATAGAAGATGAAGTATCAATATAATGTGAAGTGAGGTTTATGTTAGTTTCCAAATCAGATTAAAATTTCAAAATAAACATATCATCATCTCAACAGATACATAAGAATCATGATAAAACCACTTAGAAAACTCAATACAAGTTTATAATTTTAGCAAACATCCTACAGAGGAATCATCAAAACCTTTTCCTCTTATTGAAAATAAGGCAAGGATGTTTGCTTTCAGAACTCCTGGAGCGCATTACTATGAGTCTTGTAAGGAGGAACAAGACAGAAGAAAATACTAGGCATAATGCTTTAGAAGGACTAACAAGCCTCATTTTTCACAAATGAGATGAGAGATACTTAAAAAATTTGAAAACAATAAATTAAATGCATAAAATTAAATGAAGAAATATACCATGTGAATAAAGTAAAACACTGGATGCAGTTGACATATTATTTCTCCCTAAATTAATCTATACATTCCATACATTTTAAATCAAAATTTATGAAAATTGATAAAGTGATTTATATGGACAAAGAAAGAGCCAGCATTCATTAAGGCAATTTTAGTAAAGAAGATTAAGCTGTAGGTTACCAGATATCAAAAATAATTTTAATACTATATTAATTAAGACCTTGTGGTTTGGTATGAGGATCTAGGAAACACAAAAGAATCCAAAGGCAGGTTCATACACACACAATCACTGGAATTATGACAAAGGTACTAATGGATTTGTGTGGAGGGAAGATGTATTTTTTAATATATGGCTGTGGATTAATTAGACATCCATATAAAAATAGATGATTTCTACCTCACACCATAACGTACTAAATTCTTGATGGATTTTGGATATTAATGTGAGAACTAAATCAATAAAGATTTTAGAGGATAATGTAAGGGAACATATTTACTAACTTGTCAATGATTTCTTAAGCAAGACTCATCAATGATTTCTTAAGAACCACAAATCAGAAATAAAATACTGAAACTTTGCAGTATTATAATTAAAATCTCTGTTTTTCAAAAATTAGGTTTAAAAGAGTGAAAAGTTGATGGTATCACAGACACATGTACACACACAGTACAGCATAATTAAAAATCAGAAGAAGACAGTAATAAATTCTCAAAACACGGTATTCTAGTGGCCATTTAGCATCTAAAAATATGCTTAAACTCAGTTGTAAGGGAAACATAAATTTAGCCACAGAAGTACTCTTTTACCCAGAATGAAAAATAAAGGCTGAAAATGTCAAGTGTTTACCAGTAAGTAGACCTACTAGAACTCTCATAAACTGCCAGTGAGAGTGTAAATGGTACAATCACTTTGGAAAATTGTTTTTAGTAGATATTAATGCTGAATAAATACATTCTCTGTAACCCAGAAACTCCGATCCTTAGCAGATAAGCTATAGAAGAGTGTTTAAATATTCAAAAAAAGTTATGTGCAAGAATGTTTATGGCAAGTCAAATAAAAATAGTAAAAAATTCAGACTATCCAATATGCATCAGCATTAAAAGAGATAAATTGTGATATACATATACAATAAACTATTATTAAGCAATGAGACTGAATCGTTTAATCTACATCCAGCAATATGAATAAATCTCCCAAGATAGTGTTGAGCAAAAGAAACCAACAACTAATGAGTACATATTACAGGATTTTCTTTATATGAAATATAAAAGCATGTAGGACTGTTCCACAACATTTAAAGTCAGTAATGACATCATTGAAGTAATGTTAGGGGCTGGGCACCAGAGGGTAGGTGGGATGGATGTATAGTGCTGGGAATATTGTTTATTTATCTGGGGGCTGACTACAGTGGTAAGTTTAGTTTATGTAAATCTATAGAACCGAACATTGATTATAAGTGTAATTTTCTTTATGTTTCTTAGATTTCAATACAAAGTTGAAAAATTACAAAATAAAGAAATGTCATGGCAATTCACATGTAAAGCTTTAAACCAGCTCTTTGAGTCATGTTCTTTCTGTGACTAATAATCATAAAATTGTGAAGCTAACTAAAGAAAAGAAGAAACTCAGAATAAAAAGACTGATGGCGTCTATTGCCTTCAGACAAATTCACATCTGTATTTTGTAGGTAGGCATTTGACAGAATCTTGTTTAAACAAGAAAAGTTGTCACATATTCTATGGTGCTATGTATCTGAGATACGTACTGAATGTAAACTTGAATTAGGTTTTACTCAGAGGTTTATAGTCATAACATATCCTCTATACAAGAGTAAATGTATGTAAAATCGAAAAATTACAATAGTTTCTTCAAGATGACACACATAATAAAAATACTTTTATTTTATTCAGTCTATTAAAAAAGCTACTTCACAGTGGCAAAAAATATTTTGGTTCTAAAATGTTACTAGGATAATATCTCAGGTTCCAGTCGTATTTACTCACCAAATATTGTATAATATTATCAAATAATTAAAAGTTAATTTTGTCTTCTATAAAACTGATGTCGATATTTAAATAGGAGTAGAAAAATAAGAAGAAATTTTTCATAAAATACATGCTGCAGTAGCTATGGCATGTATTCTTGATACACTCAGTTGAAACTCCCTCTTCTTGATCTACTCAACAAATCATCAAAAAGTTTTTCCCCACAACATGCTGCGATAAGCTATTTATCTGAAGAAATTTGCTTACAGACTCAAATAGAGTTAGTATAGAAATGAGCATGATAAATCCATAAACACAAACTCTTTCCTGTACTTCTTCTTTTCTCTAAGTGCTGTAAAGAGAAGAGTCCCAGAGATGAGCTAATCTTAACATACCACAAGAACTACTGATGGCATTCCTACTCCCCTCACCTTAATTTCCCCAACCAAGAAGTGCCTTCCCCTTAATACTTATATGTATTGTACATGAAGTTCATAATTTCCTTTATTAGAATTTTCTGAACATTTTGTAAAACCATGTCTTGCTTTTATAGGAATCTTGATCACTGTCAGCCTATTTTATCATTTAAATATATATATATATATATATATTTAAATAGGAAAATAAAAGTTGGGAAAAGTAATCAAGTAACTTAAATAATTAAATACCATGCATTTTCTTGCCAATATCTGTATCTCCTATATTATTAAATTATATTTTTACATAAAAATTTTCAGTGATTTATATTTCATAAGAGGTCTATATTCTAAAACGTTTGTGCATAATTTGATAAAATATTATGAATTCTAAGCTAAAAGTATCTTAGACAATATTAATCTTGAAATAATTGTGTAAGACATAGGGGCAGATACAGTGATCTACATATTTTTTTAACCTTTAATTTCAAAAGAGCCCAGTTTCACTAACATGGATTTGCCATATAAAATGCTCTTTTGTAAGGATGAATATTATCTTAAATATTAGTCCATGTAAGTCAAGGAACAACTATCAGAGAATGCTTATGCAATTTATGAGTTTGCGTGTAGAAGGTATGGTTTTACTTTGGACTTAAGTCTAAACTGAATTTTGTTTTAGCAAAATATGATCACTAATAAGAGTTAGAAGACATTGATGTCAACCCTCATGGATAACTTTGAGGAGTTCAAGACTTAAGCAGAGAAAGTAACTGCAGATGTGGTGGAAATAGCAAGATAACTAGAAAAAGAAATTGAGACTGAAGATGTGACTGAATCACTACAATCTCATGTGGAAACTTGAATGGAATAGAAGTTGTTTCATATAAATTAGTCAAATAAGTAGTTTTTTGACATGGAATCTACTCCTAGTGGAGATGCTCTGAAAATTGTGGAAATAACAAAGG
The DNA here is from genome assembly GCA_963574635.1 of Cheracebus regulus. NCBI lineage: Eukaryota > Metazoa > Chordata > Mammalia > Primates > Pitheciidae > Cheracebus > Cheracebus regulus. Next base: position 1,599 of record CAUYQU010072693.1, on the reverse strand, counting down.
ATTTATACTATTATATAAACTTGGTTGATACAGCAGTGGCAGGGTTTGAGAGGACTGATAAATTTTGAAAGAAGTTCTACTGTGGTTAAAAAGCTATCAAATAGCATTGCATTCTACAGAGAAATCTACTGTGAAAGGACGAGTCAACTGATGCATCAATGCAGGAAATTTTATTGCTGTCTTATTTTAAGAAATTGCTATCTCCCCTCCCTGTGTCCATGTGTTCTCATTGTTCAACACCCGCCTATGAGTGAGAACATGCGGTGTTTGATTTTGTGTTTTTGCACTTGGTGTATCTTACATGAGCATGTACGGCAGTGCAGCAAACATAAGTGATCATGTAACTATCCTCTCCCACGCATCACGGCCAACATCTGCTTCATGATAATCCTGGAAATTTCTGTGTGAAGTGAATTTGTTAAATGACTAGGTGAATGAATGTAAGAACAATCTTCACACTTTACTGAAATTAGTAGGTGGAATTTATTCTGCACATCATTTAAGTGGGGCATTAATGTAATATTCAAAATAGCTAGTATGGAAGTATGGCTTTGAGATGATTTTAGTACTAATGATTTTGGGCAATCTTTCCACCTTTAGCTCACTTTAAAATTATTTTGTATACATAGCATTCAAGATGTGTATGTATGTGTGTTTGTGTGTAAAGTTCTTGCTTTTCTTGATGATTGGAGGCCAATTATAAATCCCTTATAGGCTAAATGTATCATACATTCTCCCTAAGTATTTGTGTATACACACACACGCAATTTGTATGTATGTGTATGCATGTGTGTTGTGTGTGTGTATATATACATTCATACACAAACACACACATATACATAACTGGACTAATGGGAAATTATTGTCTATTTTATTCCTATATTAAATGCAGAATTCCTACTGACACGAAGAATTCTGTTGCTATAAATATGATTTAGAAATAAACAGAGATATTCCCTTAAAAATTGTACTTATACAGAATATTTAAGAATGTAGTTTAATATGTTACCACCTACTGAAGTAGAGACAACCTCCATCATTCTTTTTCTCTTACAAAGCTATTTTTCTCACTTTCACTGCCTTGCACTGAAGAATATATATATTTAGAAGTAGCAGCATTCAGAGGCTCCCATTGGAAAAAAAAAAAAAAACCTTAAGCATGTGAATCTTTCACCAGTAACCAAGGTATCCAGGTTCTCTTCATCAAAATTGACTAGAAGGCTGGCATGACCCATGGAAACAAGAACAGTGTGGTGCAGCAGCCCACCTGAGAAACATGTGGGGAAAGGGAACCCTCCCCCAGCCAAGGGAGGCAGTGAGTGAGCGCTCTACCCAGCAGGAGAAACTGCTTTTGCCAGGGAACTGTGTGACCCATGGATTGGAAAATCCAGCTCCGGAGGGAACCCATGCCACCAGGGCCTGGTGTCACAACCCCAGAACCTGCTGATTCTTTTTTTCTTTTTAATTTTATTTTTTATTGCATTTTAGGTTTTGGGGTACATGTGAAGAACATACAATATTGTTGCATAGGTACACACATGGCAGTGTAATTTGTTGCCTTCCTCCCCTTCACCTATATCTGGCATTTCTCCCCATGCT